>CAUZXS010004134.1:0-33621 GCA_963585895.1 Sepioteuthis lessoniana
TATATATATATATATATATATACATACACACCTAACCCCTCTTCAAGAGCAGGATGCAACTCAAGGTCAATTTTTAAGTAGTTTAACTGGTTTTCCTTCTCTGAGACTGGTTGGCATATCAACATTAAAGAGTCCAGTCACCCCTACTTTTTACTTAGAGCTGGAGGGAGTATAATTAGATGCATACCATTCCCAAGGGTATTAGTGCAAGCATCCTCATCCAGGATTTGAACTTGGGTTACTGTGTCCAATTTTTTAAACAGTAACCATTACACCACAAGTACCATCTGTTCATATATATATATTTACCAACCCCTCCGCTTGGGCAGGATATGACACAAGGTCAATTTTTAAGCGGAGTTTAACAGGTTTGAATTCAGAGTTTTTCTTCTCCAAGGCTGAAGAACCTAGTCTGCCCTACTATTTTACCCATAGCTGGAGGGAGAATAATTGGATTCATACCTTTTCCAAGGGTATTAGTGCTATGTGAAATGCAATCAGTCTCGTCCAGGGTTTGAACTCGTGTCGCCGTGTCCATTTCCTACGACGATAACCATTACACCACGGGCACCATCTGTTCATATATATGAACGAATGATAAGTACATGCAGGTAGTCTGGTTGTGTTTTATAGCATACCAATCCTTCTGGGTTATTTAATGCCAAATCCTGTTTATACATATATATTAAATATATATATGATTTGGGTAGGTTAGGTTTCTTTTTTTAATGGCATATCAACTTTTGTAGGTCATTTAATGCCAAAGCTATTCTCTTAAAAGAACAGTAGTAGTACTATTTAACCCATAGCTGGAGGGGATAAGGGGGTTCATACCTTTCCCAAGGGTATTTGTCCAAAAGTGAACGTAATAGTGCGACTGGAGTTCAAACTCGCTTACTACAATTTCGCAGTCCCTCGCTTTAACCGTTACACCACAAGGACACCCCCCTATGATTTGTAAACAAATAGTTTATAGGTAACATTTTTAAATAAGTCAAAGCTCATTTGTTTGCACACAGTTAAATGATTTCAAGTATGTTAATCTAACACTAATAATTCTATTTAATACTAATCATTTGTTTGCACACAGTTAAATGGTCTCAAGTATAGTAAATGACTAAATAGTTCTAGTTGACCTCACAGCCACTACCACTGTGAGTCTGAGTGGACTGAGGAGTAATGGCAATGAAGGAGTACTCCACATTACCCAAAGCTCCAGCACTAGAGCCTCATAATCAGATAGAGTTTAGTGTCATATACAGGACACTTGTTTAGGAAAGGAATCTTACTCCTCCATGGGATGTTGAAAAATTCTCAGTTTAATTAAAATGATAATGACTTAAAAAAGAATTTAATAGAATTTAAAGAAATAAAACAAACTTTCTCATATAAAAATGTAATACTCTCTTTCTTTCTTCGTTTCTTTCTTCAGTAGCATATCAACTTTTGTGGGTTATTTAATGCCAAAGTGTTTCCTGTAGAAGACCAGTAGGGGTACTATTTAAACCATAGCTAGAAGGATAGGGATGTTCATACCTTTTCCAAGGATATTAGTCCAAAAATGAACGTAATAGCATGACTGGAGTTCAAACTTGTTAACTTTGAGGTTGCAGTCTAGCACTTAGTGATTATACCATGGGGATTTCTCTGTAATACTCTCTATTATAAAAAAACAATACTCTCTAATCATAAAAAGCAATACTCTCTAATCATAAAAAGCAATACTCTCTAATTATAAAAGCTATACTCTCTAATCATAAAAAGCAATACTCCCTTATAAAAAAACAATACTCTCTAATCATAAAAGCAATACTCTCTAATCATAAAAAGCAATACTTGCAAATACAAAACTGTTTAATAACAAAATCTACTATAACTCTTTAATATGAAAGTTAAATACTTTTTAATTCAATAAGAATTCACTTGTTAAACTTGCGCTAATAATGTGTTATATACTCAAATATCTTTAATTTTTTTCTCTATTTGAACCTGATTTGTCCTCCTTTAACAATAACTCTGATTAATTTTCTACATTTTCATAAGTATTAATTCTAAATTGAAAAGGACATATATTCTTGGATATTACCTGTTTGAATTCTTGTACAAAATAGCCCCAACCCCTGAAATTTACCTAAATATAATTGAAATTTTCTGAAAAAGTATATACAATTGCAATACTTTCATCCATTATTTAGATAAGACTAATTACCAATCATTTGCTTCATTTTTTATTGAACAGTTATAGATAAGTCCAGAAATTACAATAAAGTCATCAGTCATAACATGAAGATAATATATTGACACGTTTTTAGCATTTGGGAGAGAAAAACAAAAGAACATGACCAATGAAAAATTGTGGCTTGTTGAAGTGGTAATTTTGAAACTTAACTGTGCAGTAAAAACGAAAAAGAGGCAAAAGACTGAAAATTAGCCTCATCTTGATTATGGATGTAAGAGTTATAATTGTGTATACTTTTAGGTAAATTTTAATAAAAAAATTAATATAAATTTCAATGCGGGTGGAGCTATTCTGTACAAGAACCCATATTTGGACAAAATATTTTGAGTGAAATTACTTCAAAATTCAAGACACCCACATACATGATCTCAGTTACTCTATTCTTGTAATAAGTCAAAGAATAAGAGTTTCCTGCTTGTCAGTGACCTTTGTTCATTTGCACCAAGCCAGCCTGTCAGCAGGTTCTACCAATCCCTTATATTCACTGTTGAAGCAGGATAATTAGCATAAAACATCACAGTGTTCTGTCTTTCCATAAGCCATAAAAAAGTACAAGGTCTCTTCCTAAAATTTCCCATATATTTTTGGCAATATGCCTTTTGGAGCTCACACTATTTGTTAACATTATATTTAACTCCTTACCAGATCAATTTTCTGAATTGAGTTATCTCCCATAACCTCTTACCAGATCCACCTAACATTCTAAGAGCATTTTTATTTTTTGTTTTATAAATTAAGAGTATGTAATATAGAAGTTATAAAAGTCTGAATAGTTGATCCATATTTTTACTTAAAAATATATTCTTCTCCTGAGATTAAAATAACCAAAAGTGTATACTTTATACAACTTATTAAAAAAATTTTTTTAATAGACTAATTTCCATACTTTGCTAAATTTCATCCTGAATGCTAAAATGCTGCTGCAAGTCTAATTACAATATAAATACATACAAGAGGTCATTCAATAAATAAGGTGAATTTTGCCAAAGGAGTTGACAACTGAAAGCATTGTTTACAATTGTACCTTTTTCAAAGAAATCAGTACTGATGGATTCTTTCATATCCCAGAAGACTGTCAAACATAGCCTTCTCTACTGATTGCTGGACCCAGAAGTATATATATATATATATATATATATATATATATATATGATAGTCATTCAATAAATAAGGTGAATTTTGTCTAAGGAGTTGGCAATAGGAAGCTTAATTTTTAATTATACCTTTTTCAAGGAAATCAATAGTGATGGATCCTTTGATGACACATAAAACTGTCAGCATGACCTTCTTTATTGGATGCTCTGCCAAGAACTTTTTCTTTAACCAGCGTCAGTGTATTTCCACTCCAATGACTGTTTTTTGAACTCAGGTTTGTAGTGGCAAAACTATGATTAACCCATTTGTAAACACTTTTTGTTCAAAAATAAACTTCATTGTACACATCATACATTCTTATTTAAGTTTCACATAGTTTTCACTTTTCAGTTCAAGATTTGAAAACTGTTTGATTTGTTGGAAATGGACACGGCGACATGAGTTCAAATCCTGACGAGACTGATTGCATTTCACATAGCACTAATACCCTTGGGAAAGGTATGAATTCAGTTATTCTCCCTCCAGCTATGGGTAAATAGTAGGACAGACTGGGTTCTTCAGCCTTGGTGAGGCAACTAGACTAGGAGAAGGAAAACTCTGAATTCAAACCTGTTAAACTTTGCTTAAAAATTGACCTTGTGTTATATCCTGCCCGAGCAGAGGGGTTGGTAAATATGGTTTGAGTTGTTGGCATTTTGAATTTTGCAAGATTAAAATAATTTTTGTAATAAAGCAATTCCAAACAATGCAGAGTTTGCATTAAAGAAAAAAATCCTAGTATTTATTTTATATATATATATATATATATATATATATATATATATATATATATAAATTTTTTTTTTTTTTTTTACAAGTTAACTCTTGAGAATAAATTATTAAGAAAATACCTATATTTGGTATAATCCATTAAAGAATTAGATACTTGGGATGATCTATTAAGGGATTACTGTATTTGGTGGCATATAAGATGCATGGATGTATAAGATACAATGCGATTTTAGCAGGACAAATCCAGAAAAAATTAATAATCAGTAAAATTATTAGTAAATAGTACAGCCTAAATTATATTTATGAGGTGTGATTTTGGTTAAACTAGCCATGATTACAAGTAAATGAAAAATAACAAAAAAAAGAACACAAATCTATAAAAACTTTATTATATTCAAAGGTAAGAAAACAAAATAAAAAAAAAACTCAACATATGCTATAAAAGATGCAGGGGAAATTCTAATATTTTTTAGTAAAAAAAAAAAGAAAAAAAAAACGCCTTATATGCAGTCAAATATGCTAAGTACTCAGGACAATCTATTAAGGCGTTCATTTCATGATATAGCTTATTAAAGGACTAAATACTTGGGATAATCCATGAAGGGGTTAAATTCTTATTGCGATTCATTAAGGAATTAAATGCTTGGTATAGTCCACTAAGGAATTAAATACTTAGGATAATAAGTCAGGGAGTTAAATACTTGGGGTAATCCATTAAGATGTTAAAGTTGGCTATATTTACTACAGATAAACCATAAGAGATTAAAAAAATAAACTGGACTGTCACATGGAACATTATAGGCATGATTCTACAGTTTATTTCCATTCATTTATTTGTCTGCATATTTTGTCTTGGTAAAGAGCAAGATAATCTTTTACCACTCTCTTTCTAAGTATAAATTCCCAGAAGGTAACCAAGTATGACAAAAGGCAACTGAAAAAGGCTGGAAAATACAGTGGTTGAAACATTGTGAGTATAATAACCAAGATAAGTATAACAGTCTGCAATGTGTAGAGAATAATAAGTATAAAGTTATTTGGAAAATCATAATTGATTTTAGATTTACATTGGAACAGCAATTTAGCATTGCTCAGGTGCAGAGTTAGACTTCCCACCTGCTCAGACCCCAGGCTATATGAAATTTACAACCCTTCTTTTAAAAATTTGGATGAAAATATATAAAATTTTTGATGAATTTTATGCTAAAGAACAAAAACTACTCTTGCTTTGATTCTGAAAGAGTGAAAGACAAGGGAGATAAATTTAGTAGTGTATGTAAAATCTGAAAGTTGGGATATATAAAAAGTATCAATAATTCAGTTCCCAGAAGCCAAATAAACTCAAAACCAATTTCATTTTCAATAAAAGCCAAATCTAGGGTTCATATAATTCAGTCACAGATACAGGGATTTTATATAATAGGTATCTAATCAAATCAGTATCATTTCCCAAATAACCTAATATTCGTATTTTACAGTTTCAAACTTAAATCAACTATTGTTATCTTAAACTCATTTTGAAATTTACCATCTTGGTGCAGCAGTCTTCTAACCTGTAGGATCTTCTTATTTGATCTTGTACAGCACTAATCTAAGATTTGTAGAAAACTATATAGACATTGACATAGTCATTACAAATTCTAGTGAAATTATTAATAAATTCAATATAAAAAATAATTCAAATTAACAAAAAAAAACTTATCAATGATGTGAATTAGATTAATCAAATTTTAAAAATAGGCTCACTATGATTTATTCCTTATATATAATTCATACTTAAAACACACACACACACACACACACACACACACACACACACACACACACACACACACACACACACACACACACACACACACACACACAGCAACAACAATTTGAAGTATACAGACATATATATACATCTACTAATATATTCATATATTGAAAGAAGATTGCATGAAACTGATAGTGATGTGGTAGCCAAGGAGAATTTAATTTGGTTCGTGTGATTTCATTGGTTATCGGCATATCAATCTTTGGTTATTTAATGTCAAAGCCATCCTTGTAAAAGAAAATTAGTGACACTATTTAACCCATTGCTAGGTGGGAGATAAGGTTTTGTTTTTTTTGTTTAATGGTATATCAACCTTCACAAGCTATTTAATGCCAAATCAATCCTTAGAGAAGGACAGTAGTGATACTGTTTAATCCATCACTCTGTGGGATAATGTTTGATTTGATTTCTGTTTTATTAGCATATCAATCACTCTGGGTTATTTGATACCAAAGCTATCATTGTAGAAGAACAGTAGTGGTAGAATTCCACCCATTGCTGGAGAGAGGATAAGGGGTTTCTACCTATAGCTGGGTGCCAAGGAGGGGTAAAACAACTTCATTTATGTGGTTTTATCATGTGCTGATGGTCGCTGTTGAGGAGTTTATTTTAATTCTTTTTTTTAAAAAAAACTTCTTCACATTAATGTGTGTGTGTGTGTGTGTGCGCGCGCGCGTGCGCACACACACACACACTAGACATGCATTCAACAAATTAAGGAAAGTTTTTTGAAAAAGCTATTAGAATGCCATATTAAATTAACTATTACATTAAATTATGCACACATTAATATATAAAGTAATGAAGAAGATAAAAAGAAGAGTAAAAAGGTAAAAATACCTTAAATCAATAATGTCACTAAATTACTACTGATATTAAACACCTGTAAAAAATGACATTGATATAATGCCATCCATCTTAAATTTTTTCCCCCCTTTTTACAACACCAATAATAAATGAAAAGGAAGATTGCTTGATTGATTTTAATGGCATTTTAAACTATGATTATGTTATATCTAGTGGTCAGGGAATCACATTCATTGTATGTTCATATTTACATTTTTTGCCTAGTCATTTCTTAAGAGTTTCTTTTGCACATGATTCTACTGAACATGAATAATCTATTTGACCCATAGATGAGACCCAAACAGGTATTACTCAAAATCAGAGTGGAACTGAGAGTAATGGCAATGATGGGAATGCAATACCAACAAGAGCTTCAAAACTTGAGCCTCAATATCAGATGTAGTTGAGTGTCATACCCAAAATACAAAAATTGAAGAGGTCATTTTGTAAACCTTTAAAAATGATTTAAAAACAAAGTATTTAAATTGCCAGATGGAGAATTCTGTTTATTAAATGCATCACAGATTTGGGAGCATTTTAACAAATGACATTAATCTATAAATTCTACATTTTAATTAACTTATTAAAATATCTAGGCACTTACAAATGAAAGGAATAAGTGAAGAGTACTAGTACTGTAACTACTAGTGGAGAAACACCAATAATAATAGTAATTAGGTGGTGGTGGGGGTGGTGGTGGTTGTTGTGATGATGATGATGATGATGATGATGATGATAATAATAATAATAGTGGTAATACTAGTAGTAGGAGATGGCACTAGTGCTAGTTGTGATAATAGGTAGTTCTAATACTAGTAAAAATAATAAGGTGTAATATGTAGTATTAGTAGTAGTAGTAATACTAATAGTAATTATAGGTAGTATTACTGGTAGCAATGATGATAGTAGTAGTAGTATTAGTAGGATATTTCTTTTATTCTAAAATGAATTGTTAAAAACAAAAAAAAGTTTATATTGCTATTCAATCTATAAATATTTGAGATAGGAAAACATTTTAATGCCATGAAAATTAAGAGTAGTAAAGAAACTAAGCATGTGTGTGTGTGTGTGAGAGAGAGAGAAAGAGAGAGAGAGAGAGAGAGAGAGAGAGAGAGAGTGTGTGTGTGTGTGTAGAACAAAAAAAAAGAGGTGTCAAAATGGTCAGAGGTCAAATCCTTAGGTCACACAATGATACATTACATTAAATAATTTAATAGGGTATAGAATGGGGAGAGAGAGAGAGAGAGAGAGAGAGAGAGAAGAAACAATAGCCAATATTCCATGAAGTCAGAAAATGTATTAAAAGATGCATTTGGCTTTGATTATCATAAATACAAAAATGACAACTCCAGGTTATTTTTTTCCCAAAACATTTTGTTCCATATTGACAAAAATAGGTGCCTATTTTCAATTCACATAAAAGGTTTACATGCTTAGATAAATTTGCAATACTTCATTAATTTCTGTTTGTAAATTTAACTTTTCTGCATGTATATCTAACTTTAGATAAATGAAATCAAAATCATGTTAAGCACAACAGTTTTTAAAAACTTGGTGCCAAATTTACATTTTTAAAGATGGTGCCAAATCTAAATTTTTTTTTGAAAGAAGGTGTCAAATATACATTTTTTTAAAAACCTGATGCTAAATCTAGATTTTAAACAAATAAAGAAAAAGGTGTTAAATCTAGATTTTTCAAAAAACCTGGTGCTAAATTTAGATAGTTTTTAAAAACCTGGTGGTAAATCAAGATCTTTTAAAAAGATCTTGATTTAAATAAAGATCTGATGTTATAAGAACATTACCATAACAAATCAAAAATGACATCTTATTGAGAGTTTTATCAGAGCCAAGTGATAAAATACTCTTAATAAATCATATATTTCCAATCCAATTTGCAAGTAAATAACAATAGTGTGGGATCAGTATTAACACTCATCCCAATTATTATATTTTCTCAAGGGGGATAACTATGAAATGATAATCAGAGAGCACTTCTTTTATCCATATGCAGTTCATTATAATATAACTTTGTACAACTTAACATCACTGCCATTGAAGTTGAATACAGTGTCAAATTGTCTTAAGGCATGACAAATTCTAATTTTGAATTCTTTACTTTCTCCTAGGGCATTAATGACAAGTGAAATGAAAACAGTTTCATCAGAATATGAACTTGGCTCACCAAGTTCATTTTCTACAAGGATGACTATTATATCATCCATGTCTCTATAATATTGGTATCATGAAGATGGGAGACCTGTTGCATGGCCAACTGCTAGTCTTCCATACAAACTTGCCTAAGCCTGTGCTGAGATCCAGAGGCAGAACTATTATCTTGCAAGACTGACAAATGCAATAACAAATACTAAAAATCAGATGGAAATCAACACCAAACTTAAAGGCCACCAGAGGAGGCTTTTAAATAATTATATGTATATTTATTTATCAATGTTTTAATTGAGTATAATGTATTCATATATGCATGTTTTTAAGAGAGGGGTAATTTCCTGTCTATATATAAAAACCTTCAAGCAGAATATTGTTAAACTACTGAGCTATTCTTCTTGAAATCTTATAAGTCAACTTAAAACATGTTTTTAAAGAAATGAAGTAACTTTCTTTTTTCATCTTAGAATGAGGTTAAATTTTCTTATTCATTCACCTAAAATAAACAAATACTTTACTGATTTTAATCTCAGAGGATGATTGAAAGCAAAAAAAAAAAAAATATATATATATATATATATATATATATATATACCAACTCCTCTACTACAAACAAGCAGGATGGGACACAAAGTGAATTTTTAAGCAGTTTAATAGGTTCTTCTCCTAGACTGGTTACTGCAGAAAAGTAAAAGAGCTCAGCCTGCCTTACTATTTACCCAGAGATGGAAGGAGAATAATTGGATGTATACTTTTCCATAATGACAAACAACCTCACCTAGGATTTGAACTTGGTTTGTTGGCTCCATTTCCTACAATGATAACATTACACCACAAGTGCTTCCGACAATATATACAATAAATAATTATATATATATCAGAAATATTTTCTGAACTTTCCAATTAAACTTTTTTTTTTTTATTTGGTTGGTAGATGGGATATCAAGGGGCCCCACCCACTCTTACAACTTGTGCCAAAATTTCATGAAAAGTAACCTTAGATCTAAGACCAAGGGTAAAAAAAACAGATGTCAATATTCTTTTTAATGTTTATTTTTTTGGAAATGATAAGCTACAATGATTTTACTCCCACTAAGTTCACTTAACCAAACTTAATACCTTCTCTTCAAATTTTACTTTGGCAAAATGCTACTTAATACAGGTCATTTACTGACTATATTTATAATGGATTAAAAGTACCTACCAAAGAAGTTTTCCTTAAATAAGAATCTTGAAAAGTAAGCTATATTTTTTTCCATTAATACTGAGGTTGAATTTTCTCCTTACCAGAAGTATGGGGTACTCAGTGAGAGCTGAACTCACTAGTAATGTTTGGTTTGGTTTGGTTTGATGGCATATCAACTATTCTAGGTTATTTAATGCCAAATCCTATTTATATATATATAAATCAAATATGATTTGTAAACATATTTTGTTGATAACATTTTTCAATGAGCCTGAGTACTTTTTTTTTTACACTTCAATGATTTCAAGTATTTCTACCTAACATGATAACTAATAATGGTCTACTAGCCAAACTATAGATATATGTATGTATATGTATTTAAGCTTTTTACTCTGAAAGATAACCATGGGGAACTAACTTGTAATGTTTGTGAAAAGATTTATCTAAGTAGAACTGGAAAGAAAAGCTATTGATATGTGCATGAAAGAAGAATTCAGGTGGATTATCAATTGACCACTAATTGCAAGAACACCTGTCACACCTGTAGAAAAGAAAGCAAGTCATCAGGTGGGCTTAAAAAGCAGATCAAAATACATAGGAAAATTTTGTGTATGCATTAAATTTTTGCCACAGACTAAGTCTTTCTGGCTGAAAAAGCTACATTTGTTGTTGATAGCACTGTAAACTATTCTTTTACAAAATTATATCATGCAGTGGTTGTACTCAAAACCAAGGTGGCAGCCATTGTGTGTGTGTGTGTGTGATCATAATTGGGCCATTGGCCCAATGAGTAGAGTGTTCGTCAATGGTCTGGAAGACTGGGGTTCAATCCCGGCGCGAGTCATACCAAAGACTCAAAAGATGGTACTTGATTCTGCCTTGCTTAACACTCAGCATTATAAGGTAAGGATCAAGGGTAAAATAGAGCAGTCCAGGGAATGGAATAATGCCCTTCCCTACACCTCAGTTTAGTAGCTATTGAAAAGGGCACCTTAGGGTCACCCTCAATTAAGGTCACCAACTTTACTTTTTTATTATACATAAGAACTAAATATTAACTTATCTGGCTATCTGTATCACCATATTCAGGATGACATGACCAAATATAAGTTATATCAATAATTCAAACTAACTAATGTCTAACAAACACTTCAGTCTTATGCTGCAAGAGAAATAGCTATTGAAATGTGTGTGTTTGTTCATAATTTTGTTTTTCCTAATGTGAGCTTATTTTCCAACAAGTTTACGTGAACATGTCTATGTGTTTGCTGTAATACTGTGTAAATGTTTTCTTTCAAAATAGAAGTAAACTGTATGAAGTTTTATTTCTAGTCTATACAAACTGGGTAAAAAATTAAACAAATGTTAAATCAAACTGCTATACAAATTCTAAAAAGTTAGTGTATAACATATACAAAATATTCTTTCCATCCAGATTTTCATAGCCAAAATTTAGGGGTGAAGGATATACACAAATAAATATAGTAAATATATTATAGGCACATTTTATTGAATATAACAGACAAGGATTTAGTGTTTAGCTTTTTATTAAGCTTTTCTTGTTAGCAAAAGAGATGCCACAATTACAGTTGTTGGCTATTTAAAAACTGTCCAAAGCTTCTGTTAGTTTGGTTTGGTACTTTCAAACATCTTTTTGGTCATTGTCAAGGACATGGGTACCTGCAACATATTGCTCACCAACAAGAAAAGCTAAATAGAAAGCTAAACGCTAAATCCTTTTCTTATTTTCAATAAGGACTAGAAGAAAATCTGCAGCCTAAATACACATTTTATATATATATATATATATATATACACACACACACACACACACACACACACACACACACACACACACACACACACACACACACACACACACACACACACACACACACACACACACACACAACAAAAACAAAAAAAGAATGATCCCAAGAATTATAAACTTTAACCTTGGAGTTAATAGAATGATAATATGCAAGGAAGTTAAGTGAGATTACAAGAATCAATTGACTGACTTCTTTATGCAAAAGATAGTGAGAAAAAATGAGTTCTTGAATATTTCATTCATCTATGGATATTAATTATTTCATACTTATGTTAATGTGAACAGTGCTATTTCTCAATCTCTCTGAAAATGACTGACTGTCTAAAGTTTCTGTATGTTATACTAAAGTAAAACTATATATATAAAATAATGTGAAATAACAAAACTATTTATTTTAAGTCAGTAAGATGTAATAAGTGATTTATTCCAATACCCATGTTTATTCTCTATCCAATCAAAAAAAAATCAAGCAAGGCTATCTAGTGTTGTCTGGAAGATTAAGATTGTCCTTTGTTATCCACCAACATTTAGAAGTACTGAAAATTTCTTGTTTTGAGAAAGAGCATTAAAATATATGGGTGATGTTCAAAAAGTCCTAAATCTCATTTAGAAACACACTGCAATTTCTTTAAAAAAATTTAAAAAACAGATTCAGATTTTTCTAGTTATATAAGAAGTGATAGTGTTTTCCCTCAACAAAAATGTTCAGCTCTACTTCTTCCTTGGTGAGGTTTAGAACTTTTTAAATGATCCTCAAAAATGCTATCTGACCTATTCATCCAGCAGTTCAACAAATATTTGAGACATCAGTTCTCAAGTTCCTATAATAGAATAGTTATTTTTATCTTGGTTGAGCTAAGAATTTTTCAGCACATCATAACAATTAAATATCCTCCAACACAAAAAATGAATGGTAATAAACAAAGAATTGATCTTTTAACTAAAGTGACAGGAGTATGACACTAAATGTATTCAGTGGTGAAGCTCCATTTCTGCAATTTTAGGGAACACAGTCAACTTTTCTTTACCATTACTCCCAGGTCTCTTCTGACTTAAAATGGTAATACTTAGGGTCCCATCTATGTTTGAAAAGTATTAGTATTAGATGGAAATATTGAAATCATAGGTGAGGCTCTAGTTCTGGAGGTTTGGGAGGTGTGGAATCAGTTCCTTATTGCCATTACTCCCAGGTTCACTCTGGCCTGGAGAAGTAAGTATATGTTAAGGTCCCAACTATAGGTCAAATAGACTTGTTTGAAAATTATTACTATTATATAGAAATACTTGAAACCATATAACTGTGAAAAATTATCAGTAATAGATAAGAATACTTGAAACCATATAACTGTGTGTATATTATTTGTATTAAGAATAGTTCCTTGAAGCTATAATTGTTTGCAAGAGATTATTTTCACTCTATACAAATTTTTCACACCAGTTAAAACTGGTGGTTTTTCACTGAAGTCTGAGTGACAGCAAGTCTCCTCATGTTTCCAGGACTTTTTAGAGTATTATAGCCTATCTTAATAGGACTGTGACTTGTATGGTCTTGATTCTTCTTCTGACCTACAGTTCAAGTTTTTTTTCCCAGATTCTACAGGAAAATTTCAAGTGCTTCAACTATGGTGGATATGACAATCACCTTTATGGTACATAACTATTTCAGCTCTATGGCAATGTTCAGGTATTTTTCTCAAGTTTTTCACTTTCTTTTATTTTCACTAAATGGTTCAGTAGAATGGCAGAATTCACAAGAAGACAAGTTTTGGTCTTCTGAATGGGATTGGGTGCTCTGTTTGAATGTCAAAGCCCCAAAGAATTTCATGGGTCTCATTTTCGAGGACAGATTCTGGTTTATGCATTTACCATTTGTGAGCAGAGTCATATTTTATCTCTTGCACAGTTTCCAGTGGAGTTGCCTGAAACACTTAAAATCATAATTATGTAGAAATTATTTGTACTAGTTGAAACCAATACTTGCAGAGATGCAGTTGGTGCATTCTACAGCCCCAGCCAATTAGACTATAGAAACCTGGAGATTTGCTATCACTCCAGTGAAAGACCACCATTTAAAACTGGTGTGAAAAACTTGCAAAAAATGAATACAGGGAAGATATAGGAAAAGAATTTGGCATAGAAAGATGTTCCATGCAATTAATGAAAAGCAGAAAACGACAAATGATAGAAGGAATAGAACTACCAAAACAAGTAAAAATCAGAACACTTAGAGAAAAGGAAATTTACAAATATTTGGGAATATTGGAAGTGGACATCATCAAACAAGTGGAGATGAAAGAAAAAATTCAAAAAAGAATACCTAAGGCAGATGAGAAAACTACTCAAAACCAAACTATATAGTAAAAATCGCATCAAAGGAATAAACATCTGGGTTGTCCCCTAAGTAAGATACTTGAGACCATTCTTAAAGTGGACGAGAGAAGAACTTCAACAAATAAACCAGACGACAAAAAAACTCATGACAATGCATAATGCTTTACATCCCACAGATAATGTAGACAGACTATATGTGTCAAATCGGGCCATTGGCTTAATGAGTAGAGTGTTTGCCAATGGTCTGGGAGACTGGGGTTCAATTCTAGGTCGAGTCATACCAAACACTAAAAAAATGGTACTTGATACTGCCTTGCTTAACACTCAGCATTATAAGGTAAAGATCAAGGGTAAAGTGGAGCAATCCAGGGAATAGAGTAATGCCCTCCGCTTGGTGTAGTAGCTATTGAAATGGGCGCCTTCAGGTCACCCTTGACTAAGGTTGCCAACTTTACTTTTCATATGTGTCAAGAAAAGAAGGAGGAAGAGGACTCACCACCATTGCAGATAGAGTCAATACATGAATAAGATGTCACCAAGAAAATATAAAAAAGAGCAAAGAAAGACTGATTACAGCGACTAGAAACAATACAGACAACACAAGGATCAACAGAACAAAAATAACTAGAAAACAAAAATGGGAAGAAAAACAACTGTATGGATATTTCAAGAGATAAACAAGAGAAATCTCAACTGAGAAAACTTGGACATGGCTAAGAAAAGGGAACCTAAAGAGAGAAATTGAATTTCTTCTGATAGCAGCACAAAACAACACCATAAGGATTAACTATATCAAAGCAAGAATAGATAAGATTCAACAAAATAGCAGATGCAGATTATGTGGCGATAGAGACAAAATAATCAATCACATTATAAGCACATGCAGTAAATCAACACAAAGAGAGTATAACACTAGACACGACTGACTGGGCAAGGTGATCCACTAGGAATTGTGCAAGAAGTTTCAATTTGACCATACAAACAAATGAAAACTCACATGAGAAGACTTGGACATAGCTAAGAAAGAGAAATTTTAAGAGAGAAACTTAATCACTTCTAACAGCAGTACAAAACAACGCCATAAGGACAAACTATGTTCAAGCCAAAATAGATAAGACACAAAGCAAATGTTGGTTATGTGGTGATAGAGACGAAACAATCAATCAAATAAAAGAAAGCAAAAGACCTAGCTAGAGAAGTAAAAAAAACAAAAACTATGAAACATGAAGATGATGAAGATACCAGTTGTAATTGGTGTACTTGGAACAATCTCCAAAGGATTGGTAAAGAGACTGGAGGACTTGGGAATAAGATGACAAGTAGAGACTATCCAGACTACAACATGATCAAGATTGGCCAGAATACTGAGAAGATTCTAGGAGACTTTAGGAAATTCCAGTGAGAAACCATCAGCTATCACTGGTGTGAAAACCTCTCAAAAGAGTAAAATGATGAAGATGATGATACAAAGGTATTGTGAATTTTATTGTTTAATTGTTTGAGTACAACTTAAAAAAAAAAAAGAGTTTAATTTTTGTAAAATCCTAACTGCTCATTGGCATTAAGCTAAGGAGAAAAAATAAAGAGAAATTAAAGCTCATATGTTGAGTAAAGTATTGGCTTGAAAAATGGACCTTAAACAGGGAGAAAAAACAGTTTCTAAGCAAAAATAAATAACACAGTCCAAATATAAAAGGTGTTCTTAATTTTTTTACCGCTATATATTCATATTTTTAGTTACAGACTTTTAATTAGAGTTTGGTATTCAATAACTAATAATATCCATTTTGATTGTATAGTGTTCCACTAGAAATAATAAAATCCTGCTATCTTTGGTTTAGAAGAAAATGATCTTTTTATGAAAAATTGTTAGGGGTGTACTTATTTATGGGTGATAGTGTAAATAATAGCTAATAATATCCATTTTGATTGTATAATGTTCCACTAGAAATAATAAAATCCTGCTATCTTTGGTTTAGAAGAAAATGAACTTTTTATTATAAAAATTGTTAGGGGTGTACTTATTTATGGGTGATAGTGTTAATAATATCCATTTTGATTGTATAATGTTCCACTAGAAATAATAAAATCCTGTTATCTTTGGTTTAGAAGAAAATGAACTTTTTATCAAAAATTGTTAGGGGTGTATTTATTTAGGGGTGATACTGTATTTCCAAGCCTAGTCTGGTACATAATAATTTATTTTTGGGTGCTTAAACATGATGCTAAGCAAAGAATGTGAAATTAATATTTTTCAAATCGGTCACTGGATGAAATTTCCAATACTTCACAATAAAATCATTAACATTAATGAATATTAATCATTTTCCAGCAATTCACAGTGTCTCTTAGGTGTTAAAAAACAGATATGTATCTAGGTTTTTTGTTTTCATTGAGGTCCTTCACACAGAACTGCATATCTCACACTCCAACCTCATTTCCATATATTTTCTATTATAAGATAAAACTATATCGACCATCTGATTTAGCTTTTGAAACTGAATCATACTTGAATTTGTGTTTTTGGTTTCTTTTGAAATGTATTCTTTAGTGCAGGTCATAAATGAGAATATAAAAAATTAAAAAAAGAATTAAAAAAAAAACTACTAGGAATTTCTTTAAAAAATATCAGTAAATACTCAAACAAAAAGGAATTATAATTTCTTTCTTGCTGTAAAATACAAACCAGCTCATACTAAGCTTTATTCATGTTAACATCTCATTAATGATTTTGAGAATTTATCATTAGACAAATAAAAAAATATGCAAAAAAATGTAAAATATGAATATTTAGCCTTTAGCCATAATTGCATTATCTACACAGTATTTACGAACAATTTAAAAACATTTTGTTGAATATAAGATATTAATTTAGAAAAAAAAAACCCCAAAACTTCAGGAATAATAATAACAATAATAATAATATCTATGGCCTGGATTGACTACAAAAAAGCATATGATATGGTCCCGCAAAGCTGGACAATAAATTGCCTCAAAATGTATAAAATATCAAATGAAGTCATAAACTTTATTGAGAAAACCATGAAAACCTGGAGAGTGGAATTGACAGCAGGAGGAAGAAACTTAACTGAAGCAAAGAGCCAAAGAGGTATTTTTCAAGGAGATGCACTATCACCATAACTACCATGATGCCCCTTAACCACATACTCAGAAAATGCAGAGCCGGATACAAACTTAGTAGATTGCAGGAAAAGATCAATCACCTAATGTATATGAATGATGTCAAACTATTTACAAAAAATCTAAAAGAACTGGAAACTCTAATACACGCAGTTAAAATATACTATCAGGACATGGGGATGGAATTTGACATAGAAAAGTATGCCATGCTTGTAATGAAGAGTGGCAAATGACACAACTGACAGAATGGAACTACCAAATCAAGACAAGATTAGAATGCTCAAAGAAAAGGAAACCTACAAATACTTGGGCCTCTTGGAGGTTGACACCATCAAACAAGTGTAAATGAAAGACAAAATTCAAAAAGAATATCTCAGGAGAATTAGAAAGCTACACGAGACAAAACTATCTTGCAGAAACCTTATCAAAGGAATGAATACCTGGGCTTTATCTCTCATTAGATATTTGGGACACTTTTTGAAATGGACCAGAGAAGAATTTAAGCAAATGGACCAAAGAACAAGAAAACTAATGACCATGTGTAAGGCTTTACATCCCAGAGACAACGTTGACATGTATATGTATCAAGAAAGGAGGGAGGAAGAGGATTTACCAGCATTGGAGAGAGCGTTGATGCATCGATACAGTGACTTGAGGACTATATAGAAAAACACGAAGGAGGAGTAATTACAGCCATCAGAAACGAGACTGATAACATGATGGATAACAGAATGACAATAAATAGGAAACAAAAAAGGGAAGAAAAACCTAACTCTATGGACGTTTAAAACAACTAATAAACAACATCTCACACGAGAAAACCTGGATGTAGCTAAGAAAAGAAACTTTAAGGGAGAAACAGAATCTCTCATAATAGCCATAAGAACCAATCATATCAAAGTGAGAATAGATAAGACGCAGCAAAATAGCAAATGTAGGCTATGCAGTGATAGAGATGAAACCTTCAATCACATAATAAGTGAATGCAGCAAATTAACGCAGAAAGAGTATAAGACAAGACATGACTGGGTGAGCAAGGTGATCCACTGGGAAATGTGCAAGAAATTGAAATTTGACCATACGAATAAATGGTATATGCACAACCCAGCACCTGTCCTAGAGAATGACAAACAAACTCCTATGGGACTGTGACATACAAATGGATCACCTAAGCTTGGCAAGAAGACCAAACCTTATAATAATCAACAAGAAAAATAGAATTTGCAAAATTGTGGACTTTGCTGTCCCGGCTGACCACAGAATAAAACTGAAAAAATGTGAAAGAAGGATAAGTACCTCAATCTTGCTAGAGAATTGAAAAAAACTAAGGAACATGATGGTGACAATTGTACCAATTGTGATTGGTGCTTTTGGTATAGTAATTAAAGGATTATTAAAGGGATTGGAAGACTTGGAAGTTGGAGGATGAGTGGAGACCATCCAAACTACTACATTATTGAGATTGGCCAGAATACTGAGAAGAGTCCAAGGAGTAAAATAATAATAATTACAATAATAATAAAAATAACTGTCCTCGAGAACAAGACACAAACTCCTATGGGATTTTAACATACATCACCTAATTTTCGCCAGACGACAAGATCTAATAATAATCAACAAAAAAAACAAAAAAAACAAAAAAGAAAGAACTTGCAAAATTGTGGACTTTACAGTCCTCGCTGACCACTGAGTTGACTTAAAAGAAAGTGAAAAGAAGAATAAGTACTTGGACCTTGCTAGAGATTTGAAAACCTGTGGAACATGAAAGTAATGATTACACCATTTGTAATTGGTGCTCTTGGTACAGTCACCGAAAGAATAATAAAGGGACTGGAGGATTTGAAAATAAGAGGACAAGTAGAGACAATTCAAATAACTACATTATTGAGATCGGCCAGAATACTGAGAAGAGTCCTGGAGACTTGAGGAGACTTGCTGTCACTCAAACTTCAAAGAAAGACCATCAGCTAATGCTGATGTGAAAGACTTTCAAGGAGTAAAATAATAATAATAATGAAAAATCTTGATAATATTAGGCTCTGGTAATAAAGAATAGGAAATTCGAATAAAAACAAACAAGGAAAAATCTTAGCTCGTTAACCAATACACTGAATTAAAAAAAAAAAAAAAGAAATGGCTGCTAAAGTCATTTAAAAAAAAAATAATTCAAGTTAATTATAAAGGTGATTTAGTATAATTCAAATATAATATGAATAAATATATAATCTAAATTCTTTGGAACAGATGTTTTTTGTATACTATAATAATATAATATAATAATACAATAATAATATATTATGAATAATATAATATGAATAAATATATAATTTAAACTCTTTGGAAGAAATAGATTTTGTATACTATAATAATATACAATAATAATACAATAATATATTATGAATAATATAATATGAATAAATATATAATTTAAACTCTTTGGAACAGATGCTTTTTATATACTACCAACACATACAAGTGTAGCAAATTTTTCTTAACATATTAACTTTAACTTTTCCAATTTGCAACAGGTTCATTTAGTTAGTAAGTTTCATATTAATTATTTATAATTAGTCCTGAATTGTATACCAATTAGTCATGGCATTTGGATATTGTTTCAAATAATTTGCAAAAAAAATTTAAAACTCATGACAAAAAAAAAAGTAAATAAATAAATAAATGCCAAGCAAATATCCGGAAAAGAAAAAAAAAGGAAAAAAAAAAAGTTTTTTTTTTTTTAGTAATGTACTTCCATACATGAATATAATGTACAATCATACATGTTAAAAGTAATTATTTAATGTGTCACATAATTGTGTTCTAAAATTAAAAAAATTCTTCTCAGCCAGTAAAAAAAATGCTCAAAGTTTATAATAAATATATGTGTGAGTGATATGTGTAAACTGAGAATATTTTTAGTATTTATATTTAGTATATTTATTAATATACTTACAGTATTTATTAGTATTTTAACAGTTTATGTCTGACATCTTTATATTTAGCTTTGAACATAATACACACATAGTTGCACATATGCAATATATGCTCAAATGAACACATACACACATACATACAATGCATACTCAAGAGAACACACATGTATACAATACACACTCAAGTGAATACACACACACACACACAGCACACTCAATTGAACACACACACACATGCATAAACACTTGACCGGATAATGAAAAGATATTTGGAGACCATTAATAGAATGAGTTAGAGATATGAAACACATGATTCCACATATACATCCCCAAGTTCAGGGTAGTTGTTATGCCATTGTGTCAGTGAATGAGGAGGAAGTCCTTATGGCATCATGGTTTATGTGCTGGACTGCAAACTCCAGTCATGCTATTGCATTCACGTTTGGACTAATACTCTCTAAGAAAAGGTATGAAGCCCCTCATCACCATCACCTATGAGTTAAATAGTACCATAACTGTTTTTCTTCAAAGATAAGGTTGATATGCTATTAAACAAAGAAACCAAAACCAAACCAAACCAAACCATCCACCAATAAAGTCATTTTATAGTGTGAGGAGTGGAAGCATGCACTTGGCAGTCATTTCTTAAATTTTTTTAAAACTCTCCCCCTAGTAAAAAAAAAAAAAAAAAAAAAATTAAATTTTTTTGAGGGAAGAGAAAAAAAAAGTCATTTACTACTTGTTTGGGCTGAGAACTTTTCAAAACCCATGTCTTACTGACATAAAATCAGCCAGATTTCAATCTCAGCTTGAAGCATCTCATGGCTTTAGTTACACTGAAAAGTTGTGATACAATGAAACAGTCTAACAGGGGATTACTATATATATATATATATATATATATATATATTAAGAAGTTAATCTGACTTTTCACTAAGTCAAATTTGACATGAAGTCATTTTATAGTGGAAGGGGTGGGGGTAAACACAAATCAAGATTCATGCATGGCCATCACAAAAAATGCTTGATGCCCTTTTAGGGTTTGCTAAGCACCAATCAATAAAATTAGTCCTGCCAAGCAAGTATTACCAGGGTAAGGCCCCCTGGGTCTGGGTGATCAACAATATAACCCACAGGCCACAAATATCAAAGAGATCAGAGGTCAACCTGAGGGTCTTGGTCTGCATGCGCGTGTGTGAGAGAGAGAGAGAGAGAGAGAGAATGGGTCACATATTTTTTAACGGTTAAATATTCATATTCTTGCTTACAGTTTAAATGCTGTAGAATTTGCTAATAAATAATACCATTTTGATAGATAATAACCATTTTAATTGTATAATGTTCTATTAGAAATAATATCAATTAGGTATAAGCAAGAAATTGACAGACATAAAACGTCATTGATTGTGTTTATACTACTTTGATCTATATATGCTCTATCACTGATATTGAGCAATTTTCATTTATAAATATAGCAGACTACATATATGTTGTGATGCTGGCAAAAGAAAGACACAGGGAACACAAAAAGGTAGACAGAAAAATATATATTCAAGTAACAGAAACAAGATACAAGTGAACCAGGTTAGACAGTAGTTAGCTGAGAGTCCAGTCAGGTAGCAACTATTGCCCATTACGCTAGTGGTGTCTCACACGATAGTGTCACGTGGGTTTGGATCAACTCTGGTGAACTCAGGTCAACGCTCTGTTGACATGTATTTATGGAGGACGGTGAGTCCATTATGTAGGGAGTACAACAATATATATATATATATATGTTCAAGCAAGTTTCATTAAAGACAATGGAACACTGTTTATTATTTTCAATTTTATGGTTCATAGTTCTCTGGACTTGTCTTAGTATTTATCTATCATTTCACTTTCTTTTATATGCACCCTATGGTCATTTAGAACAACAATATCCACTAGGTTGCAAGTTATTTTTTTTTGTGTCAATTAAAAGTAGGTCTGGTGTTATGGCTGGGATTAAGTGATCCTTTTGTAACTCAAAATCCCAGAGAATTTTATGAGCCTCATTCTTGGGTACAGATTCTGCTTGATGCATATACCATTTGTTTTCAGGTCAAATTTTAGTCTCATACACAATTCTTATTGGATCACACACACACACACACACATGTATATACATATATATAAAAGAGGTTTATAGTTCTTACTAGCTCAATTGATGAGTTAATAGAGGACCAAATGTTGCAGTATTGTTAAAAAGTGCTCAATATCAATGATAGAGCATTCACATATCGAAATATATACATATACACATACACACAAACACACACACATATATATATCATATGGTAAAGTCTGTGACTCTGGGTTTCATGCAATCAGTAATCGTCCAATTACTGATTGCATGAAACCTAGGGTCACAGACTGTACCATGCTCCTTGGCCTAGAGGGTAGAGTGTTCGCCAATGGTCCGGGAGACCTGGGCTTAATCCCAGGTCACGTCATACCAAAGACTTTAAAAATGGTTCTTGATAACTCCTTGCTTAACACTCAGCAATATAAGGGACGTATCAAGGGTAAAGTAGAGCAATCCAGGGAAAGGAGTAGCACCCTCCCCTACACCTTGGTGTAGTAGCTACTGAAAAGGGAGCCTTCTGGTCACCCTCGACTACGGTCGCCAACTTACTTATATATGATTGAAAAGGAGAGAAACTGAGTCACCAAGTGTTATTGATGGTGTGTCTACATTATTGTAACTTAGATCTAGATTTGATCAATCACCAATGTTGAGCACTCTTTATTTATAAATACAGTAAATATTCACCCAACCCCCTCCCTCACAGAAAAGATGCAACATATGATCAATTTTTAAGTGTAGCTGGATTAAATTCAGTTTTCCTTCTCCTAGATGGTTTACCTAACCAAAGCTAAATAACCTAGTCTGCCCTACTATTTACTAGAGGAGTTAGTGGGGCCAGATGTTAGGGGTGATGTGGTCACAGAAATTTTCTGACAGCTAAGACTGGGTTTTTCTGTTCATGTGGTATGGTGCAAAGTCCTTTTGTCAGACATAGATATTTCAGCATCCACTATCTCCTCCAGGTAATTGATGTAGGCCTCTATGTTGAGTCTATGTAAGAAGATGAATAAAGGGATACTAGTGACCATTCCAAATCCCATGATGTAGACTGGGTGTTTGATTTTTATCACTATCAATAAATCTTGTGGGGACAGAGCAAGTCAATGGCTGTTCTGAGAGTTCACTGTCTGATTCAGATTTTTCTCATCTGAGAAAAACTAATTTGTGCTTGGTTGGAGGGGATGTACATGAGTTGGTTCAAAAGCTTTGCAGCACTGTCTTTCTTTTTGTCTTTCATGACCTGTGATAAAAATTGGCCTTTTAGCATCTTGTCTGAGAAATACCAAATATCTTCATGCACCACTTGCCTGATAAGAAACTCAGACACTATATTACCTTGACTATGGACCTGATTGACCTGCTAAAATTGTTGTCAATCATAGTCTGAATCTCGTTAACAAATTCTGGAATTCTTTTCTTAGAATAATCAGAGTGAGGCTTCCAAGCTTCTGTAGCTCTGTGCCATTGGACTCATCCAACTTTTGACATTCAAATACTTTGAAATTTTTGTATTGGAGCTTCCAACATGAATACTAAGCAGTACAGCATACCATTTCTAAATCTATTGAGGAATAAATGAGCTGCTTTCCTCCAATTGACTCTAGTTTGCTGCACAGCAGACAAAACCTGAAACAAAGTGCATGCTCAAATTGATCACTAGCAAAACATGTATTGTCTATCTAATTTTCCAAACTGTCTTTCATTGCCATCACTCCCAGGTCCCCTCAGGCCTATAGTAGAAGTACCTGATAGAGTCCTATCTATGGGTCAAATAGAACTTTTTGACATTTAAATTGGGTGCAAACAAATGACTTATGCTAAATTGAATTGTTAGAAATAGAAATGTTTGATCATTTAACTGTGTGTAAACAAATGACTGATGTTTAATTGAATTGTTAGTGATACATAGCAATACTTGAAACCATTTAACTGTGTGCAGATGAATGAGTAATGTTGAACAGAATAATTAGTGTTTTATAGCAATACTTGTAACCACTTCATTGTGCGCAAACAAATAATTGATATTGAATAGAATTATAAGTGTGAGATAGCAATATTTGAAACCATTTAACTGAATAGAAACAATTGCAATACTAGTGTGCAAACAAATTAGTTTTCACTCATTTAAAAATGAAATTATCAACCAACTAATTGTTTACATATCATATATATCAATTTAAATGCATGCAAACAAATAACTGATGATAAATTGTTACTGTTACATAGAAATGGTGTCCCAGGTGTAATGGTTATCGTTGTTGGAAATGGACACGGCAACATGAGTTCAAATCCTGGACGAAGCTGATAGAATTTCACATAGCACTGGGAAAGGTATGAATCCAATTATTCTCCCTCCAGCTATGGGTAAATAGTAGGGCAGACTGGGTTCTTCAACCTTGGGGAGGCAACTAGTCTAGAAGAAGGAAAACTCTGAATTCAAACCTGTTAAACTCCGCTTCAAAATTGACCTTGTATCATATCCTGCTCGAGCAGAGGGGTTGGTAAATATGGTTACATAGAAATAATTGAAACAATTTAACTGTGTGCAAACAAATGATTGACAGTAAATAGAATTGTTTGTACTAAATAGCAAAACTTGAAATCATTTAACTGAGTACAAAAGAAATGAGCTCAGGCACATTTACAAATCATATTTTGAATATATATGTATAAACAGGATTTGGCATTAATTAACTTAGAAAGTTTGATATGCCAAAACACCCAACCCAACCAAACCAAACTGTCTTCTTTCTTATACCATTAGATTTCATTCCAAACCTTACATACAGGGACAGAGATAGATAAATAGATAGATAGATAGATAGATAGTGTTGAAGTTGGAAGAACTAAAAATATCTTTATTTCTCTAATGGATTGAATAATGAAAGAAATACTAATTCTACTAAAGGGAATTAAAAAAAAAATGAAATGACTAATATTTTCAATCAACAAGAAACCATTTTACAAACTATTCCCTACAATTATTCAAAAGGTGTCTATCATACAGATATAAGTAAGTTAATTTAACAAACTACTGTGTGTTCATCAATTGTGGCCTTGTTCTACACCAAATCCATCTCAATAAACACCCTTACATATTTTCAAAATAATAAACCAAAATTACAATATAATTCGTTAGATATATATGTTTAGTTTAGTTTCATTTTATGGCATATCAACCATAGCAGGTTATTTAATACCAAATCCATTTTTATACATATAAACAATTCAGTTGAGTCAACACAGTTAAATAGTTCCAAGTATTGCTATGTATCACTAACAATTCAATTAAACAATCATTTATTTACACACAGTTAAATGTCAAAACAGTTCTATTTCAAGCAATTCAGTTTAGCATGAGTACACTGTTTAGTTCTATTTGACCCATAGATAGGATCCTATCAGGTGCTACCAATCCCAGACAGAATGGACCAGGGAGTGATGGCAATGAAGGGAGCCTTCACATTTCCTAAAGCTCCAGCATTACTGGAACCTCACCATCAGATTGTTTAGTGTCATATTCAGGATACTCGTTTGGGTACACCTCTGCAGAAATGTAGTCAGTGTATTCTACAGCCTCAGCTGACTGGGCCAGTTAGATATATATGTATGTCATGAAAATTAAAATAAGGAAGAAAGCAAACTCAATTACAAAGAGACCAATATAAAGTGTGACACTAGGAATAAGTCTAAGAGATTAAAAAATTGAGACTAGAAATTAGATAAAAATAAGAGATATCTTAAAAATTATTAAACAGAAAAATGGAAGTAGCCAGGACACATAGGAAGAAGATATGGTAACACATAGTAGTAAATATTTGTACAAAGATTCCCAAGAAATAACAAAACTTGTAGTAAAAGAACTGACTATATGATGGAAAGTAATAAAATGGTAGAGTTTCAGGTAAGAAATGACAGATACTAGCACGATTAAGTTTGAAAGAATTTAGGAAAGGTCTTCCTCGAACACTCAACACAAAATGGCTGTTGCTGGACGGAATAAATCCACTACTTAAGTTTCGTGTATTTTCCAGTTTTCAGTCTTATAATGGATTATGCAAGTTCGTAATCAAAATTACATCACCAGTGATATTACAATTTCTTTAGTTATTTTATTTTAATTCAAATGTCACTTAAGATATTTGTTTCCTATTATCAATACTGTTGGTCTTATCAACATACAAATAATATACCTTTGTATTTATATATACAACCAAATAGTAGTTTACTGTGTGAATGAGAAGGGTAACTGATCTTAAAAATTTGATTTTAATAAATATTTGCAAGGTATTATTACTTTCTAATTGTTTGTTTCCATATTAATAGATATCAGCAGAAATCATGTCAATAGATCTTAAAAGAAATTCTTTGGCAAAAAGGATTGACAGTAATTTTATTCTTTACTAATTCAGTGAAATAGTTAAACTAGGAAAATTTGCAATGAAAGTCAAAAGTGATGGGAAGAGCTAGCTGTTCTCTTTTTTTATTATACCCTCTCTGTTTCAAATATTTATATACTAGTTCTTATTTAGTTGCACGAGGCAGTCTAATTAAATATAATGTTCGATTACATTAAAACTTGAATACTTGCTAGTATATATAAGTACATTTTCGCAACTACATAGATGTACATTTGTATACTTGTTGGCAGTATAACTTTTAATAAAGCTTGCAATTAATATAGAAAATTATTTAAAGTTTAAATTAAGATTGTATCAAAGACAGACCTTTAAATTGATATATTCAGAGAGATCAATAAGGAAATGATTATCAATATTATCATTAATACTTATTGTCATTACAATTATTACTCTTTCATTATTCCTAGGAAATATGGGTCAGTTTACATAAACATTACTTATTGGAAACTCCAAGTTGACTGTGAAGATAAACATTTATTTATCTAAATACTACTGCCTTTGACAAGTAAAACAGTTAAGGGAGACTGATTTGCCCAATAACTCACACTTTTGTGGCATGAAAGTGACAGGGTTCAGTATTACCCATAAATTGTAAAACCTTAACAATATATGACAATGATAGCGTAAATAATACCTAATAATATCCATTTTAATTGCAAATGCAGCACAAGAAAAAATAAAATCCTCATATGTTTGATTGATAGTAAAACTTTTTTTAATAAAAATTGTTAGGGCTGTAATTATTTATGTGCTATATTTTTATCAAGATATTTGCTGATGTGACAGAGTGTCGGCTGTAATAAGTACTCTGCTTTTCTTTAAGGCAGTGGTCCCCAACCGATTTTGGGCCATACCCCACTTTGGTATTTCTAAAATTCTGATTCACCCCGAATTATTTAATTCTTAGATATTCAAAATTTTACTGCAATTCACGTGAAGGAAGCTTAAAAGGCCATTAATTTGGTTTCTAATCAAACCCCACCAAAATATAGCCATATCCCACCGGTGGGCCATGTTGGGAATCACTCCTTTAAGGCATTGGTGTAAAAGGAACATTTAGTTAAAATTCAACCTAGTTCATTTTATTCCATCCCCACTTCCCGTCAGTAAACTGTAAAAAAAACCCTCCAACATATTAATATAATACTTGACTGTATAAACAAGGATGAAATATCACTAAGATACCTTCTTAGTAGGTCAATAGAAGAACAGAATACAGTACAACCTCAATATTGTTGGGGAAGTAGGGATTGGTCTCACCTATACAGGCGATCCAAACAAAATTTTCATTAAAAAATATATTCTAAGAATTAAAAAAAATAAATTAAAAAACCGGCTTTAGGATTTTGAAAATATTAAAAAATTAATCAATTTTATGTCCTCAAAAGCTACCAACGTCTTTGTCTAGTCATAAGGCAAAAGTTAAAATAAATAATTAGGAGTAACAAAAAAAAATGTTATAATTCATCTATTTATTCCCCTAATTTTGTACTATTTACCAACCCCTCCGCTCGGGCAGGATATGACACAAGGTCAATTTTTAAGCGGAGTTTAACAGGTTTGAATTCAGAGTTTTATTATTCTTTATTTATTATTATATTATTCCCCTAATTTTGTTAATGTGTTAAAGAAATAGTAGTTTCGTTCATAAACTACTTTTTCATCAAATTAATTAGTTTTTCTTACAGTTGGATTAAATCAAATACAATTCTCAGACAGACCTAGTCTATACAGTTCCCGGTTCCGTATTATCCACGGATTTTTTGAATTTAAGTTTGTTTTGGGGAGAGGTTTGAGCCCTGGTGTGATGGTTAACTAGATAGATTATCAGACCATTGTTAGTGAGTTTGATTCTCATACGGTTTCCCATACTTCAAAGTTTCTACTGTATTTGTGAGTAAAACATTACTATTTTATTGTCGTCATTTATGAAGTTGGTTTATTTCAACGCAAGGTCAGAAGTATGGAGCGCCGAGTGAGAATCGAAATCACTACTAATAGGTCTGGTAACCTAACTCGCAAACCATTATACAACTTAAAGTATTTTTGCTAATAGTATTACCTTTGTTTGGATTTGATATCAATAAATAGGAAAACTAAATGTTTACAAAACAAATGAAGCTCAATAATGAATCCATATCTATTTTTGATAATGTCTTCTGTGTGTCTTTGTTTTTCATTTATGTGAGCTAAGTTTCGCGCGGTGTACTGGTTAGCAAATCATTGTCACAATCAGTTGTTTGGATTATCACCGGGTGCCACATACTTCTGACTTTGTGCCAAATGACATTCCTGTTTATCTTTAAATTGTGTTTGTTTTGCGATTTTAATGAAATACAAAAGTCTGCTAAACTAACATTAAAATTTCTTACTTTTAAATATTATTTTATATTAAATCAATAATTACTTCTGTTACACAGAAAAAAAAAATTATTTTGAAGTTTTAAACTTCATTCTAGTTTCATTTACCCTGCTCAATTTTTTTCCCCCAATTTTATTCCTATTTGAATTTGCAATTTGTATAATGTTTTTCGTTAAGCAAATAAACAGCTTCGTACAACATTAAAATAGTAAAAAAAAAATAACGAAAGTAAGAATAATTTTTAAAATAAGAATAAAAAACAAATAACTTGAACGTTGATTAAAAAAAGGCGGAAAAAAGCTGAAATGAAGGAAAAGGAAATGTATTGTTTAAATTTAGGTGTATTCATTTATTTTATTTATTATTTTTAGTTTTTACTGCTTTCACACATGAAGATAAACAGTTACTCACAAACTGGGTTTTTTTAGACTAATTTCTTGAGCATAAAATGTATTTAGACAGTATAAACTACTGAACGACCGGAAATAGCAAAAAAAAAAAAAAAAAAGACATGACCCCTTGAGGTCATAAGAGGTCAAGGGAGGCAAGCTGTCATAAACCCAAACAGTTGTAAGGAAAATGATTGAGTAAAAAACATTATATATTTGTGCGTGCGTGTGTGTGTGTGTGTGTGTGTGTGTGTGTGTGTGTGTGTGTGTGTGTGTATATAGATAGATAGAGAGAGAGAGAGTTTAAAGACGGAGAAAAAGATTCTTAACCTACTCACATACCCGCTATAACACCTTTTACATCTCTCTTTTCAGCTCTTCACCCGCACGCATGTACACATGCACATAAACACACATACACACGTGTGTGTGCGCGCGCGCATCGTACATAATCAAAAAACATCCGACTCCTCTAATACCCATGACATGACACAACTGGTAAAGATGGGGTTGAATTAAGTAGAGAGAGAGAGAGAGAGAGAGGTGGATGTGTCTGTGTGGAGGGGTTAGTGGAAGGTAGGTGACCTGATAGTCACAGTCAGTCAAGGAGCCGAGTTTTTAAACTGTGTAAAAAGGAAGCAACAAAGATCTTATAGGCTGACAATACCGCCGACCAGACCCGCAGCCACAATGAACTTAAACGAACGACCATAACGAAGACAGACTTCCACTCACCACATACACACACACCTACCCACGTTCATCCACCAAATGCAACACAACGCCAACAACCTAAAATCTTTTGTAAATAGATACACAGAAATATTAAATTCATATACTAGCCAAGTATAGTAATACTACAAGTAACAATATTGTTTAGTAGTAATGAGTAAGTTTTGAGCATGATACAAAAAAATGTTGATGCAACAATTTAAAACCTAAGAGTTCACTGTCTTATCTATCTGTATTTTTGTAGAATTTAACCGTCCTAAACAATCGATAAAAAATTCCTTTCAATCTATCTAGTATCAACTTACATCACAAAAGTGTACCTCTTTTTTCTTTAAAAAAAAGGTAAGTTTCTTCTTGACTACTTACATAAGAGTCAATAGTTAAGAAAAGAATTCAACTTTCTCTCGCCACCCGAAACCTGACATCACCGTCACCGCAATCACCAAAAAATTCAGTGTTAATGATACCATACCTCCCCACCGATAAAAAAAACAAAAAACAAAAACAAAAACAAAACAAACAAAAACTAAATGACGGCGAAGCAAAAAAAGTAACGTCCAAATAATTATAGATAATTATAAACTGGACGAAATTCTGTGTATTGATTCGTTGATCGTTCCTTTCCTCGTAATAATTAACCATTTATAATTGCAAACATCTAAATATTCATAACAACCACAACCATATCTATTTACATTTTTTTTAATATCATGCCCACAAGAAAGAAATATAAACTTATTTTAATTGTATACCAAAAGATACAAGAAGACACGTGTTCGTATGAATAAATAAAATGATGAACAGATTATGTTGTTAAATTAATTTCAGTGCAAGATAAAGAAAAACATCTTTTTAATTACTTGGTAATATTTACTAAGTTCAACTTAGTCTAACACAATACCAAAAGTATAGGGTATTCAATAAATAACAAGCTTATTACAGTAACAAATGGTCAATGAGACTAGCTTGCTAACCATTGTTCCATGGTAATGACATCTGATATTTAAGCTCAATTTATTAGCACAAGGCCAAAGTAATAGAGCATCAAATGTGGATCAAGTAATGAGTTGTCCATAAACTGATAAATATTAGCTCAACATGATAAAAGTGTGAGATATCCAATATAAATTGAAACTATTCTTTGAGATTAGCTCGCTAAACAAGCAATCATTTGTTTCTAGTGTGTTGTAATGAGCCTCACAAACCATGCTCTTGGGATAGAACCCTAACTTTTTTTTTAATTCAGTAGAACATCATGTACAGAAAATTTTTCAAGTACTAGATTAACTTTTTGATATCAGGTTTTAGTCTAACTTTTCAAAACTTAATTCTTTATTCTAAATATTGTCAGTTTGACAAAAGGGCATGAGACACTGAGTTCTGAATACTGTTGCTGATGCCTTTGAATTTGAATGATCATCAAGGTATTTGTCTCTATTTCAATTCAAATTCTGTTATAATAATAAATATTTTTTACTCCTTTGAGAGTTTTTCATACCAGTGTAAGCTGATGGTTTTTTTTTACTAGATTTTAAGTAACAAGTCTCCAGGACTCTTCTAAGTATTCTGGCTGATCTTGATAATGCTGTAGGCTGGATGGTCTCCACTTCTCTGCTTATTTCTTAGTTTTCCAGTCCCTTTACCAATCCTTTGGGGATTTATTATTATTATTATTATTATTATCATTATCATCAACAACAACTATAACAGACAATCCACTTCATTGATCTTCAACTTGGAATTAAAGTATAGTATCTGTTAATCTCTTTAAGACATATTCTTGTCTTCACATTAGGTTGTCATTTGGTTTAATAACATATCAACCCCTGGTGGCTATTCAATCACAAATCTTATTTATACATGATTTTTAAGTAAAGAGTTTGTAGGTAATATTTTTCAAATGAGCTCTGGCTCATTTGTTTGCACAGTTAAATGGTTTCAAGTACTGCTACCCAACACTAATAGTTCCATTTGCTACAGTTAAATGGTTTTAAGTCAAGTAAATGATTAAACAGTTCTATTTGATCTATAGATGGGACCCTAATTGATATTACCACTCCAGGTCAGAGTGGACCAGGGAGTAATGACAGTGAAAGGGTACTTCACATTCCACAAAGCTCCAGGACTGGAACCTCACCATCAGATGGTCTAGTATCATATTCAGGATACTTGGTATGTGTGGCGGAATGCAGAGATGTAGTAGGGAGGGGTTATTTTTAGGAATGACAAGACTAAAATAAAGTAAACATGTTACTGAGGATTCTCACCTTGCAGCAGTACCTCCCTTATAAAATCAGAGTCTAAGGATTAGAGTGGTCTGGTGCTTGCTTGACAGTGATCCCAAGGATCAAGCAATTTTTGTTAAATTACTTTATATATATATATATGCATGTGAGAGATAGTTAAAAAAACAAAAACAAAATAAGTATTTCTCTACTAGTTCTATCTACTGGCATGAAATGCTTTTTTTGTTGCGTTTTCCAAGTTAACTTTTTTTTTGACTGATAAGAGTTATAAACACTCAATATATATATATATATATATATACATATATATATATATATATATATATGAGTGTGGGTGAGTGAATGAGTGAGTGTGTGTACATGCATATATACATAGGTTTTTAAATTTCATATAGTCTTCAAAATAAACCAAAATTTTCTCAGGTAGAGACAATCTGATCCTAATCACTATTTTTTCTTTTGACTAGGCATTATCTTATTGCTTGATTATTTTCAGGAAGTATGAAAGTCGTTTTTTTTCAAGGAATTTTTTTTACTCAAATATAATATTTTTTTTTATTTACAAATTGTATCATCTGTTTTTTTTTCAAACCATCAAAATTATAGATTAGGTATATAATATATATATATATATATATATATATATATATATATATGAAGAAGTGAAGATGGTGACTGTAGTCGAGGGTGACCAGAAGGCTCCCTTATCAATAGCTACTACATCGAGGTGTAGGGGAGGGTGCTACTCCTTTCCCTGGATTGCTCCACTTTACCTTTGATACGTAACTTATATTGCTGAGTGTTAAGCAAGGGGGTTTCAAGAACCATTTTTAAATTTTTTCGTATGACGCAACCTGGGATTGAGCCCAGGTCTTCTAGACCATTGGTGAACAGTCTACCCACTAGGCCAATGAGCCAGTTAATATATATATATATAATATATATATATATATAAATATATATATATATATATATAAATATATAATATATAAATATATATATATAT
>CAUZXS010004135.1:0-5000 GCA_963585895.1 Sepioteuthis lessoniana
CACACACACACACACACTGTTCACCAATGGCCAGAGGGGACCAGGGTTTAAAACTCAGGTCAAGTCATACCAAAGACTCAAAAAATGGTACTTGATAACTCCTTGCTTAACAGTCAGCATTATAAGGTAGGGATTAAAAATAAAGTGAGCAGTCCTGGGAAAGGGGTCGACCCCCTCTCTTACACCTCATTATTGTAGGTATTGAAATAGGAGCCTTCGGGTTACCCCAGACTATGGTGGCCAACTTTACTTATATATATATATATATAATATATATATATATTATATTATATATATTATATATATAATATTATGAATGAAACAATCAAGTTATTATAACTTTTTCATGCATATTATTTTCGAAACAAACTTATATACCAATGTTTATGTAACGTTTATTCTGTTCACACACACACACAAACACACACACACACACACATGTTTAGTCAACCAATCACCTGTGAATTTCTTTTCAATTTCGTATAATGATTACCCTTCAGAAAGGAACCAATGGGCAAATGTTATTATTTATATATTTTTATTTTACAAAGACCAAAATGGTATAGGTAATTTCAAAATGGTTTCATGCCTACCTTCCGGATTTTGTGATAATCATTTCAGTTCCAAGATCGTGGAATTTATTCCATAGTTCTTTGGTTTCCAATGTGCACGTGATGTTAGCCATTTCTACGCTGCCGTTGCTACTGGGCAAGTTGGTTGTTGGGGGAGATTTTGGTTCAACCATTATAGGACTTGAATTCCGACTTGCACCGTTGGGGGAGACCGCATATATCAAGCGGACCCAGTTTTCCTTCAGATGTGTCCATCGCTGAAGGAGATTTCTCAGCAACATTTTCTGTTGATCAAAAAAAAAAAAGAGAAGAGAAAAATATATTAGATAGTTAAATTGTAATTGTGTTTATGATGGAAACTGATCGGAATTAGAGCATAATGGTGACGGTCCTGCCTGTAAAAACAGGCACCCCTTGATCTGTACTAAAAACACGAAGAATCGAAATTGGATAGATAAGGAAATCAACAAAGAATAAGCATGGTCAAGATTACGATATACCTGGGGTCTGTATGGATATTGTGACCCCAGAGTGGTATTATCAGTTAGCGTTCTGTCTCTGGGTCAGTTCCATTTACCAAAATCTGGAGGAGTGTTGAGTCAACTCTACATCACTATAATTCCCAGGTCCACTCTGATCTAGTGATAGTATCTGTTTGTATGGCATCTATCATCAACGTTCTTCCACAATGACGTCTTAGGCATTGAATAACTCGTCAACCTTTTGGCCCCGTCGGTTTCAGCAGAGGTGTAAGGCCCCACAAAGGGTGTCCTGGATATGACATTAAACAATCTGATAAGTGAGGCTCTATTAATGCTGAGGCTTTCGGGATGGCGGAGTACCTTTTCACAACCATCGCTCACTAGGTCCACTCTGGCCCGTAGTGATAGCACCGAATAGGTTCCTATCTATGGGTCAAATAAAACTGTTCGAACATTTAAAATGAGTGCAAACTAATGACTACTCGCTAAAATGACTTGTTTGAAATAGAACTGTTCGGTCATTAAACTGTATGTAAACAAATGACTGAAGTTTAAATGAATTGTTGCAGATACATAGCAATACTTGGAACCATTAAATTTAACTTCACGCTAAATTAAATTGCTAAAAATAGAGCTGCTAAATCATTTATTGTGTCTATCAACCAAATGTGTTTACAAATCATTTATATATAATATGTATATGTAAAAACAGGATTTGGTATTAAATAACCAACAATGGTTGATATGCCATAAATCCCGAACCAAAACAAACCATAAAGCTTTATATGCCATTAAAAAAGTAACAAAACCAAACGTTTAAACCATACAACTGAATACAAATTATTTGTATTTGATAGGAATAGTTGAAACCATACAAATTATTTGTATTAGATAGGAATAACTTAATGTCATAACTGAGTAGAAAAAATCTTTTAAGAAACAAATTCACCACAAATATGAATATGAATGTGCCCGTGGTGTAATGGTTATAGTCGTAGGAAATGGACACGGCGACACGAGTTCAAATCCTGGACGAGACTGATCGCATTTCACATAGCACTAATACCCTTGGGAAAGGTATGAATCCAATTATTCTCCCTCCAGCTATGGGCAAATAGTAGGGCAGACTAGGTTCTTCAGCCTTGGTGAAGCAACTAGTCTAGGGGGAGGAAAACTCTGAATTCAAACCTGTTAAACTCCGCTTAAAAATTGACCTTGTGTCATATCTTGCCCGAGCGGAGGGGGTTGGTAAATTTGAATGTAAAATGTATGGGATTCCCGAAATTCTATGCTTTAAAATAATTCTAGACGGTTTGACATGCCATTAAAAAATCAGTCAGTCATTGAAACCATATCACCGAGAAAAAAAATCTTAAAACATGACCTTTGACATAAGATATCCTAATTTGGGTTTGGTACTCTGCAAAACTAACCCTCTTCACTGTTTAAGCTAATCAAATATGTATTTTTAAAATATATTTCAAGAAATATAAATTCATTGTTTTACAGAATGTTAGTCAATGCTCTTATTCGACCCTGAGAGGATTAAGCATTCCATTTTGATTTACTACCTGTCAGCCCCACTTCAAACTTCAAACATACTCACAATTTGTTTTTTGTTCGAGCATCCACACAAACAAATTACGGAGCAGATGATCTATATTCTCGAGTCTAACACCCCGACAACAGATAAAGATTTCTGCTCGTGGCTTCGCCCACTTAAATAATCTATATCATTTCACTGTTCCGTTTCCTTTTCTTCTAATAATTTTTAATATATATCTAAGATTTATTTTCTTCGATTGTTTTACTTTATAGACTTTGGTCAGCTTCTCTAGCTACATACACTTCGATTCTATCCTTCTATGGTCCACCGCCCCTTCTATTTTTTGCCGGGTGGAAGCGAATGGGTAATAAATAAATAAATAAATAAAGCCCTGGCTATCATTTCCCTGCTTAGATACATTTTTAAGCTTCATTACATTAGAACATTTCACCATTAGTAAAGCCGTTATCGAAACCCCCTATCCATGCAGGTTGTTTTAGCTAGCTCTTCAGATAAAACAAAAATAAGGTTAAAAAATGGAGCGGTGTGTAGTCGGGGGGGGCAGAATGGTAGAACCGTAAAATGAAAAAAAATAAATAAATAAATGAATAAAAAATGAAACAAGAAATAAAATTGTATTTATTGTGTCCGAGTAGCAAAAAAATAAATAAATAAATAAATAAATAAATAAAATAACCAGTGAAATGAAAAATAAATAAATAAATAAAAAATTCGGAAAAAAAAATCGCAGAATTACTTTATTTATTACTTGTCATGACATTAAATTACTACAACAAACTATAAGAAAAAGAGTTGTAGTTTTTGAGACACTTCCTGAGGCACTTCAAAGTATTTTGTCTGCGGTTTTCGTTGTTGTGTTTTTTGTTTGTTTTTTTCTGGTTTTATTTATATATTATATATATATTATATATATATTTTTTTTTTTTTTTAGCTAGTTATTTTTCTTATCGGCTTGTGTTTCACGACGCTTGCGTTCTTTGGTGTTGTTAATATGGAAAAAGTTTTAACAGAGCTAAAAAAGACGCAAACAGGCAAGCAAATAAACTTGAAGGGGGAATATAAATCTCAAGGTTTATGCAACCAACATATAATACCCCTTCCTTCCTTCCTTCCTTCCGCTACACATCACCTCATCTCCAAAAAGACCAACAGAAGTAGAAGAAGTAGTTGAAAAAAGAAAAGAAAGAGTCGAAAGAAGAAGAAAGTATCGAAGGAAGAAAAATATGAGTTACAAAAGGAAGAAGGGCTAGGAAAAAGTATCGAAAGAAGAAGAAGAAGAAGAAGAAGAAGAAGAAGAAGAAGAAGAAGAAGAAGAAGAAGAAGAAGAATCTGGACAATAGCAAGAAAATAGATAACCTGATAAAAATAAAAATAAAAATTACAAAAAAAAAAAAACAACAAAAAAAACATAAAACGAATATAAGAACCCACGACATGCCAGCCACAAGTAAGTCGAATATATCTTGCATATATGAATTTAGTGACGTTGGTCTTGTGAACAATCCCCCACCCAACCTCAAAGCTATCTCGCCACCAACACGACACCCGAACACCACCCCTCGCAAGTTTCGCTCTAAAGCTGCTTCGTTTCAAATTCATGGAACATGTACATAATTCAAATAGGAAGCAATAGCTCTTGTCAAATCCCTCTCTCTCTCAACTCTTATTATATATATATATGATATATATATATATATATATATATTATATATATATATATATATATATGTGTGTTGTGTGTGTGTGTGTGTGTTGCCAACGGAGTCAATTCACAATATCTATACCCCCCAACGCCTTAAAAAGGGGTCCCCACAGCCACTCCGTCACGCATATTCTTTTCGCATTCTTTCTGTTTTCTTGCACCGTTTTGTGGTTCTCTTCCTTTACATCCGCCATATTTGGAATAGTTTCCTTAATGTCGTTCTTCTCGCCAACACCCACCCTCTACCTCATCATCCATTTTCAAATAATAATCTTTCTTTTCTTTCTCCTCGCATCATTTTTTTTTCCTCTTAGACTTTCGTTAACAAAATTTCTCTCTCTCTCTCTCTCAATCCCTCTGAGCTGACGATTGAAAAAGCCTCTGACCCCCTCCAGGGGAGCCCCACTTCCAACCGTAAAGCTTTATAGATAACAAGATTCTCATTATATTTCTCTACGCATGGATACATCAATCAATGTTAGCCGACCAGTAAAAATTTACATCTATCAAATCTGTACAGACACTGAATGCTGTCTAGAGGACCTACCAACAGCGATAGAGATAAATGGTGAGAAAATGTCATGTAAATCCGTGCCGTTGACAAGCCTTGATAATGATTTTATCAGTGCGTGTGAGTGAGTATATATATATAAAAGCCTCTCTATCTCCTCTCTCTA
>CAUZXS010004135.1:10000-15000 GCA_963585895.1 Sepioteuthis lessoniana
TCGTAATTCTTCTTTTTTGCGCGTTCATATGGCATATTTATAAAAGCCACAAGTTGATAGTGCGTAGATAGTTCTGAGATAGAATAGCAGCCGCAAAAGAAAGAAATGATAAAATTATATCGATTAGTGGTTTATTTATTGCTGAATAAAATAAACAAATAAATAAATAGAGACAAACGCAGCCGAAAACTATGTTGCTAACTTTACTGGCGTCCCGTAGCATTTTCTCCAAATAAGGAGTTAAAATGTATAAACAAACAAATAAATAAATAAATAAATAAATAAATAAAGCTTTGGTTGGCTTTTATGTCATATCAACCATTGTAGGTTATTTAATGCCATATCCTCTTTAGACATATATATTGAATATACAGGATTTAGTTTGATTAGGTTTTATGTCATATCAACCATTGTAGGTTATTTAATGTCATATCCTCTTTAGATATATATATTGAATATACAGGATTTAGTTTGATTAGGTTTTATGGCATATCAACCATTGTAGGTTATTTAATGCCAAATCCTCTTTATACATATATATTAAATATATATGATTTGATTTAGTTTGGTTTTATGGCATATCAACCCTTGTAGATTATTTAATGCCAAATTCTCTTTATACATATTTATCAAATACATATATGACTTGTAAACAAATTTTGTTGATAACATTCTTAAACGATTCGGAGCTCTTTTTGTGCCCACAGTTAAATGGTTCCAAGTATTGTTATTCCACAGTTAATTTAACATCAGTCATTTGTTTGCACATGGTTTGTTCCATTTGACCCATAGATAGGATACTATCAGGTGATACCATTCCGATCAGAGTAGACCAGGGAGTAATGGTGCTGAAGGGGTACTCCACATTCCCCAAAACTTCAAGGCTGGAGTCTCGTCGTCAGATGGTTTAACGTCATATGCAGGACACTCGTTGTCAGGGGATCTTACCTCTCTGCAGAGATGCAGGCCCAGCCGACTGGGCTACACAGGTATGGAACAATGGAATGTTTAAAATTGGATTTTATCTTACGATATATAAAACCTAAGGATTATCGTAAATAATGATGAGTTTAGCTGATATACAATTAGTTTTATAACAATAAACTTCGATTTGAGACTCTTCTAGTGACGTGTCTCATCTAGGCAGTTCCTTGTTTATGTCATTACTTCCAATATTGGAATATTTCGTATTTCTGTGGTTTTTCATAGATTTTCTAAAACTAGTTTATTTACTAGTATTCATTCTCAGTGACTTGGTATTTATTTACGAGTATTCATTCTCAGTGACTTGGTATTTATTTACGAGTATTCATTCTCAGTGACTTGGTATTTATTTACTAGTATTCATTCTCAGTGACTTGGTATTTATTTACGAGTATTCATTCTCAGTGACTTGGTATTTATTTACGAGTATTCATTCTCAGTGACTTGGTATTTATTTACTAGCATTCATTTTCAGTGACTTGGCATTCATTTACTAGTATTCATTTTCAGTGACTTGGTATTCATTTACATTGACAATAGCTTACACTGAAAAAAAAATCGCAAAAAATATAAAAAGGGGAAAAGAAAATGAAATGAATAGAATAAAAAATAAACAAAGATAAATTTCAAATAAACGAAAACTAAAAAAAAAACTTGTAAAAAAATAGGAATGAAATTTATCACGTGTGTCATACCTCTCAGAAAATAACATCTCCCCCATAAAATCATCAAATAAATAAATAAATAAATGAATAATAATAATAATAATAATAATAATTATAAAAATAATAATGGAGGCCCGTTGTCGCGTCTGGTTATTCAAGGTCTAAGCAAATCTATCAGGCCGTTTTATTTTCTGTTTTACTTCGTTTTCCCTTCTCGTTCTATTCGTTAATGGGCTAAATTGATGGGCCTAGATTTGTAACTATAGCCGACCCCTGACCCGTCAGGTATTCGGCGCTGGCGTTTAGAAGCGATTATGAACTGTTCTTTTCTTTCTTTGTGTTGTTTTTTTGTTTTGTTTTTTGAAAAGCCAGATCAGATATTGATGAAACCAATACATAGGCTGACTGGTTCCCCGATGAAAGTTCTACAATCGTTTGGCATTCAGACTCTCATCAAACAAATCAGAATACAACAAAAACAACTCCTTCAACTGGTACCATTAAGTAAGAAAAATAAAAAAAAGAAAGGAAAGAGACAAAAGGCTACTAGTAATTATTGATACATAGAAAAGAGAGAGAGAGTTTTTTTTAATCGTAGAGCAGGGATGATAGATAATATGTCAGATGAAAAGAAATTTAAAAAAAAAAAACGAAAGCGAATGAAAATTCTAGAGAAGAACAATTGAATGAAAGAAACGACATCCCACCCAGACACACACGAAAAAATTGTGCTTAGAAGAAAGGAAAATATGGAATGTGATGAAAGAGTCGATAGGATATTGGTGTTTGGTTGGGAAGTTGGTTAGAGAAGACGCAAAAACAGAAGTCTGGGTTCAACAGGGTTTTTTTTAAAGTAAATATTCTGTATGTCAAGACAAGGGTCCATATATATATATATATATATATATATATATATATAACTTATAAAGAGTCAGACCAATCTACGTATGTTTTACCAAGTGGATCTTCAGGAAGAATCTGACTTAGGAAAGTTGATCAAAACTACATTTCTAGATTTATATATAGTTGGTGCGTCTATATATATATATATATATATATATATATGTGTGTGTCTGTGTGTGTGTATATGTTTGTGGGTGTGTGTGTTAAATGATATTTTGTGGTAAATCTGACAGTATGATAGAAATATGTGGAAATTCTTTTAAAAAAATTAAAGAATGAAATATCACGCCTTCTAAACCTGTATTAAGTGTTTGATTTATCCAGCCTTCCGCACATTTCTATTATATATATATATATATATATATAAGCACATACATATTTATTTATAAACGCATACACAAACACATATACATGCATACGCATATATATACATATGTGCACATGTACATACTTATATATATATATATAGACACACATACATAAATATATAAACATATATATACAGACACACATGCATACACACACAAATATATATAGACACACATAAACACATACACAAATATATATAGCTACACATATATACAGGGTTGCCCGAAGGTTCCCTTTTCAATACCTACTACACCATGGTGTAATGGCGCTACTTCCTTTCCCTAGATCGCACCACTTTACCCTTGATATGCACTTTATAATGCTAACTATTAAGCAAGGAGGTATCAAGTACCATTTTCTGAGTCTTTGATATGACTCGATCTGGGACTGAAACCCAATCTCCCAGGCCATTGGCGAATACTTTACACACTAGAATGTGGATCGGTTTATATATATATATATATATATACACACATTAATCTTTATATCTAATCTAATATATATATATATATATATATATATATATAAATCTTTATATCTAATCTATAATTCTTTAAGCGTCAAAAAAAACAAAAAAAAAAAACAGATTGTACAATGTACAAATACTACAAACTGATATCTGGGAAAAAAAATTATAAAAGAAGAAAGGACAAAAACACGTGCGATTTAAAAATAATCTGGCAACATGTATGTCAAATCAAAAGAAAAAACATCGACAGATTAACCAAAGCTAAAAGATAATAAAGTGCTCAATATATGTGATATTGCTAATATAATGAAAATTGTTTCTACTTGGCCACGAGCGAATCTAACTATATTTCACCGAACGGCTCTTCAGGATTACTCCGGCGATGTGGGTTTGGATAAAATACATTTTATTGGTTAAAAAGACCCCTCACCTATACAAAAATTAGCATTTGTTCTTAAATTCTTTATTTGAGAAAAAATGAGGGGAAAGGAATATATATATATATATATATATATATATATATATATATATGCTTCTTTTATTATCAGCCATTCTAATTTAGATGATTTTAAATATTATTACAATATTGTAGAGCTTAAGTTCAAAGTAATTTCCTGTACACTATTTTTCTCTCAACATTTCGGTGATATGCCTAAAGCAGTCGTTCTTATATTCTGAAGGAAAAAGAGAATCCCTTCCATCCTAATCCAATCATTAAAACAGGGAATTTATTTTCGCTTTCTTTTTCTTTTTGAAAATAAATACAAGATACAAGCGGTTTATCACCAAATACGACAAACAGCTTCACTATTTTTATCTTTTTTAAATTAGGAAACAAGTTAAAGCATCAGAATGAAAGATAAAACATTTAACACCAATCTGTGTACATGTAAGTATTGCCATAAAATTATATATATATATATATATATATATATATATATATAAAACATGGAATCCATTTTAGATATTAATTCCTTGGTCTTGAAGAATGATACGACTGGACAAGCATCAAAAAGCTTTCGAGTCGGAGCAGAAAGAATTAATTCGTAAGCCATAACTTGGTTTGTTCAACACAAACAGATCAAAATTCACATTCACGCATGCGCAGCTATTCAGCCTTTCACCTTGTGCCTCGCTCTCGTTCTGTTGGCCGCTGTTGGCGTCGTTAAGACAATGCGAGGCCGCTTATATCATAAATGGATCAAATGCCAGAAAAAATTAAGAAAATACCGACAGTTTGATGCGTCGTTGTGTGAAACATTTCAGATGCATTGCCTCACTTTCATTCGACAAAAGAAAGTTAGTGAGTATATGTGAGAGAGAGAGAGAGAGAGAGAGAGAGAGAGAGAGAGAGAGGGAGAGAGAGAGAGAGAATATGAGAGAGAGGGAAAGAATGAGAGAAAAAGAAAGAGAAAGAAAGAATGAGAGAAAAGGAGAAAGAAAGAATGAGAGAAAGAGAGAAAGAGAGAAAGAATAATGAGAGAAAGAGAGAAAGAAAGAATGAGAGAGAGAAAGACAAAGACAAAAAAGAGAAACAGAGAGCGAGAATGAGAGAGCGAGAATGAGAAAGAGAGAGAGAGAGAGAAAGAATGAGAGAATGAGAAAGAGAG
>CAUZXS010004136.1:0-48976 GCA_963585895.1 Sepioteuthis lessoniana
GGTGTTTATTAAGTTTGTATTTAGAGCTTTTATTCTTCAAGATCTTTTGCTATACCGAAAGAGAGGAGGTCAGTCTGCCCTACAGTTTACCATTGCTGGAGGGAGACTGAATTGAGTCATAACTTTCACATACACATTATATATATATATATATATATATATATATTTATATATATATATATATATATATATATATATATATACCTTATCAACATAATGACTTAAGATTTTAACCTGTATCAATTACCTGAGCATAATATCAACATCAGATACGTACAGGAACATAGTAAACTAGAAAAATACTATACTGCATTTGTTCCTGTTATGGAAGGGGTTTTCAATTTGGCATATGTACTTAATGCCGGTGGTAGGTTCTTTCTAAATCATCGTGGCTCAAAATCATTAAATAGGGTTTAGAGAATTGTTCGATTTATTGTTTTGTTTTTATGGCATATCAACCCTTGTAGATTATTCGATGTCAAATCCATTTTTATGCAAATAGTTCTATTTCAAACAATTCAGTTGAGCATGAGTACACAGTATAATTGTTAAAAACATTTCTATTTCAAGCTATTCATTTTATTCAACAATTCTTATTCAGCTAATTTAATTTAGAATAAATACAAATTTTGTTTACACACAGTTAAATGCCAGAACAGTTCTATTTTAATGAATTCATGTTAGTGCAAGTAGAGTTTGAAGGTCAAATACAGTTCCATTTAGCATTAGCAAACAGTTAAAATGCTTTAAATGCAAGTACAGTTTAATCATCAAAACATTTACCATTCCAAGCTATTCAGTTTAATCAAACAGTTCTATTTCAAACAATTCAGTTTAGCATAAGTATGCAGTTCATTCTAGTTAACCCATAGATAGAGCCCTTCCAGGTGCTACCATTCCGGGCCAGAGTTGACCTGGGAGAAATGGCAATGAAGGGGTGTCCCGCATTCTCTAAAGCTCCAACATCACTGGAACCTCACCTCATATTGTTAAGTTTTATATCCAGGAAACTCATGGGGGTTCTTAACCGTCTGTAGAGGTTCAGCCGGTTTATTCTACAGTCCCAGCCGTCTGGGCAACATTGAGAGAATCCTATCGAAAAAGATGTGTTCTTCATTTCATCGTCTCTTTCTACAGTACCACCCATACCAGTGATGAACTAGATATCAACGTCTAAAACGAGATATCTTTCCTCGTTTGACACATTCCCAAACAACGTTCTGATTGTCGATGGAGACATGATTGCTCAAATAGGGAATGATGGAAATAATGGCTTATGCTTACGCCACTCGCCAAATACAAATACTGAATATGTATATAGCTCTCCGTAATACTGAATTACATGCCTAAACCTTAAATTTGAAAAATAGTTGGAAAATTATGAAGTTACATCGACCCAAATGAAATTAAAACTGGGCCAATGTATATATTCATGAACTAGAAATAGATGAATAATGCTTTAAACTGATAAGCATACTCCTCTTTGAAAAAAGTATCTTCTCATCACAGAATCGTTCTAAGAAATGTGCGTGTGTCTACGAAATTTTTTTTTTTAATGGCATATCAATCATTGTAGGTTATTTAATACCAAATCCATATATATATATATATATATATATATATATATATATATATATATATAAACATTTCTATTTAAACGATTCAATTAAGCATAAGAACATAGTTTAGTTCTATTTAACTCATAGATATGCCCATAGCAGTAACTACCACTCTGGAGTAGAGTGGACCTGTGAGCGAAGGCAATAAGGAGGCATTGCATATTCCCTAAAGTTCAAGCATTACTGGAGCCTCACCATCAGTATGTTTAGTGTCATATCAAGGACACTAATTGCGAGGGTCTTATTCCTCTGCGGAGAAGCAGACTGAGTAAGCAGAAATAAACAATCAACTAAAACTTGGCGATGTAATTCTTCCTCGAATGTCAATATTGCCATAAGAAAGGAATATATAAAAGTAACAATTTTGATTATGTTCGGGAGAATTTTCAAAGACATATTCCAAATGAAATGCATGAAAACTATGTAAATGCCATTAAAGAAGCAGCTGCCGACTGCATTCGAACCCAAACAAAATTTAAATGTACAGTTCCAAACGTGTCAATAGTAGTTAGGTAAAAATGAGATAACATGAAAAAAAAACTTTGACAAAAAAAGAAACCCAACAAACATTAACGAAGAGAACCTTGAGAAAACCCCAAAACAACTAAGACACATCAAAACGAAGAAACTTAAATACAGGGAAGGCCAAATCAATAAAAACAAATTTTGTTGGTAGAAATAAACAATCACGATTAATCTTAAGTTAGAACACCTCGGGAACAAAACTAAGAATGGCTTGCAAAGAAGAAATACTTAAAAATGGATAAAAATAAACATTTCAAGAATCTGCTTGAAAAATCACAAATAAAACTACCAAAATATAATCAATTGCTAACTTGGACTCTTTATGGAGTAAGAAGTTGATGCATAAGTGAAAAAAATAAAATAAAAGCTGTAAAGCTCCAAGCCTCGACGAAATAACTCTTGAAGTATGGAAAACAAGAAAAATCGACAATATACTCCGATTATACAATGTTTGTGAATGAACAAAACATGATACAGAAATGAAAAAAAAATATTGCATCTCCCTCTTCCCCTAGAATTGTGACCACGAAATCATAATTATCTATATAGGTGTATCAATTACTTCTGTAGCTGTTAAGGTTTATTAAACTCGCTTTCCTAATTCAACAAGAAGTCGAGAAAATTCTAAGGAAAAATCAGAACTGCTTTCAAAGAAGCCAATCAACGTTGAATCATCGAAGGAGGCGTCCAAAAATATCTAGTTAACACTATTGCTCGTCGTTTTCTCAGACATTCGATTTCATATTTATACTGGGCCTGTCGTAGTTTCTCCGGAATATCGTCTGATTCTTGCCCTTTTTAGCGTAAAAAACATTTTCTTTTATTTGATCTATCGATGTTCAAAGTTTATAGACTTGACATATCATAAATATATACGCCTCTAATCTATCTTTTTACTTGACTCAAGGGACTATGTCGAAGAAATCGGTGTCACCATCATACGAAATATACAGTTATCGCTTTGTATGGCATAGTTATAGCTGTAATAGTTTATTTGGGGAGACTTATGCTTGTGGTATTTGTTCCATCTTTCTTCTATTTATGGAATCGAATTCTTTGGAGAAATTCTACAAACATTAGAGTAGCTTAAAGATATTTTGCACGTACTTCTTCGTTGATTTAGGAGTTCGATTTGGTTTGGTTTACTTTCTTTGTTTAATGGCATATCAAACTTCTAATGTTATTTAATGCCAAATCCGTCCTTCTAGAACAGTACTGGTATTATTTAACCCATTGATTGGAGGATAAGTAGGGTAAGTGAACATAAAAGTTCAATTGGAGTTCAAACTCACTTACTATGATACTACATTCCAGTGCTTTAGCCATCACACCCGAGGACACCCCTGCTTGATTCACCGGATATTCAGAATCTGTAAAGTCGTTGACCAAATTCTTTGATTCTTAAGAATTTTCTCGATTTCAGGTTGTATGCGATTCAGAAGTAAACATTATTTACTTTTGCATCTATAGCAGTGAGCATTATGCATCTCTTGTTCTTAATAGTATCCGAGGTTAATTATTTAAGGAAAGTGAGGATTCAGATATCTATCTATTCCTCTGTCATATTTTATTCATTGACAGTGTTGTAGAATAAATCTGTGTCGTCATTGTTTCCATTTTCCATAATCCAGGAGTCATTTTGTCAAGGATTAAAGCTTTAGATTAGAGCATTAGTATTGTTTCTTTTATAAGTTAAAGGTCTTTTTCGAGCTACCTTATGTACTCTTACTCATATTCACTCCTATGTTACTCTATGTTTGGCTTTTGGTTTAGTTTGTTAACACTCCACTGCTGAGTCTTTAAATACGCTTACACAATTTTTATATTCATCAATCTGAGTATGTGGTTCAGGTGTCTCCTGAAGTGGGTCATGGAAATTTATTACAGTTAACTTATATTGATTTTTAACATCATTATTGTTTAGTGAGGACCAGTCATATCATGAAGGTTTAAGTACCTATCTTTTATGTCTGCGTAAACTCTCGTGAAACTTTATCGAACGATTTAGTTTAGGATTAGTCATGCTATCTTGTTCCCAAGTAAAAGATCTGCTAAATATTCGTCATTTCTGTTTGGCAAGTCGCGTCAGTAGAATATTTCATTGTTTTTAATTGCATATATGAGCATTTATTCTTCCATCGATGATAGGACGCTGTGTTTAGGAATGGATCGAACAAGGGAAAATAGCTAATTATAGAAGGTAGGAATGTCCGTTCCATTACTAGCATTAGTGGTACTGTAATAAGTGATGATTGTTCTGCAGGGTTGCCATTAAATGGAGTAAACATCATTCTTTTTTATTCTCTCTATATGTTTTTGATGATTTTAAGGAACAATGTACATGAAACATTGCTAAGTCTTCTGTGAATGCATTAATGGAGTATTTCCTAGCAGATATCGAGAAAAATATCCATCCATTAAAAGTTATTTTTATTTCGCTTTGGTAGAATCGATATAATAATGTACGCATATAATGTCTATATTATGTTCTTCTGTGGATGTTCAGATCAGATAACTAGTTTACAATGTTTAAATTCCTATCGTTATATGTGTCTATATTGACAAGAATTGTGCATCTAAATAATTTTGGTGTAGATTTGGGCTCTGTCTTATTTTTTCAGTACTAGATTCAGAAATCAAACCTCAACAGAACGCGTCCCTTATTTATCCGCGTAAAGGGTGATGCGGTACGGATATACGGTTTGAAGTAGTCATGGTGATAATTTGTTCACTCTATCATTTAAAAACATTGACGATTTCGCTCATCATGCAAATACAATAGATTTAAATAAACAGTTCGTAATAAAGTAATGAAAAACTGAAAAATTGTCACCTAGTGTATCCTAATTAATGAATAGACATTTAACACATTTTGTGTTGTTATTATTCAGGTTGTTCTTTTTTTAATTTACTTGTTTTATTTTATAAACATTTTTTACACTGGGTTTGGTTTGGTTGGGTTTTATGGCATATCAACCATTTTAATGATAACTCCAGTTCATACATATTTATTGATTATATGATTTGTAAACACAATTTGTTAATAAGATTTTTGATATGATTTTTTAATGAGCCGAAACTCTTTTTTCGGCATACAGTTAAATGATCAAACACTTTTATTTTAGATAATTTAATTTAGCATTAGTCAAAATCAAAAGCTTCCACTTATTCATAAGTATCACAAACAACAGTCATTTATTTACACTCAGTTAAATGACCAAACAGTTCTTTAAGAAATAATTTAATTTAGCAAAAGTCATTTGTTTTCACTCAGTTTAAATGTCAAACAATTCGACACATAGATATGATCATATCAGGTGCTTTAACTCCTCCAGGTCAGAGTGAACCTGGAAACAGTGGCAAAGAAGGAGTACTCCATATTCCCAAAAGTTCCAGCACTTCTGAACCCACACTATCAGATGTTTTTGTATCACATCTTGGACACTAGTTTGAGGGTCATACTACTCTGCAGAGATGCAGTCGGTGTGTTCTACAGCCCCAGCCAGCTGAGATGCTATAAACCGGAGCCAACCCTAAATAAATGAGCAATTCAACATTAGCCCACATATTCTTCAGCAGTTAGACTGCTTTTAACTTTCATAAAAAAGACGTTTTTTTCGTGTAATTTACTAATCCGTTTACTCAGAATTGGCACAAGGCCGTATGATTGGGACACCTTAGGAAACAAGAACTCATTAGTGGAGGTTTATTAACGTAGCTTTTGAGCCATTATACCGTCTGAGTTGCCGAAAAAGACTTTTTTATATTTTTCTATATGAACAACACAGCTACAGTATTAATGATATCATGTCTGGTTTAAACTTTCGGTTCCTGTTTTACTATGTAAATAAATCAGCAATAAGCCTGTTCATAGCTTTAGTTGGTGAGTATTAAGATACAACAAGTACCGTGAAGAATCTGAGATTTGTGTGGTACTCAACACAAAAATTATTACATTTCTAATTAGCAAAAGGGTTTGAATAAGTCTGTTTGCTAATGTAATTTCTGGTGCCGTCAGAAGAGGATTGAACTCACTATCACCTAGTTACTATGGATGTAAGTTTTTTTTTCTCTCAGGAACACATGTTAAGGTATAAATTTTTGGATTATGCAAAGTTTTGTTTTCGAAAGGTCGAGTATACGTCAAAGAAAGGTATCATTTAGAAAATTAAAAAAAATATCTTAAGTGAGATATCTATCAAGAGAGAGAGAAAACAAACCAGATTCGTTTGTAGCTAGGACATTTTCTTGAACGTCATAATACCAATATGGGAAACGAGACATCACAGAAAAGAAAAAAGAAAAAGTATATCTCACCCAAAAATATAGAACTTTTGCCTATAGATAATCTAAACTCAAGGCAATACGATATAGAAAACTTGGTTTTTAGTGGCGGTGGAGTAACGGTAATAGCTTATGCCGGTGCAGTGAAGATCTTACACTTAACAGGCATTTTGCGAAAGATTAAACGTTTTACTGGAGTGGGTACCGGTGCCATAGTAGCAGCGCTTCTTGCTTTAGGCGTTGAATCTGATCACATACGTGATTGCTTTAAAGCATACTTACATAATCTATTCAAAGATGACCGAATCGGTTTCAGACATTTTTCAGAGGTCTATTATGATAAGTCTGGTTGGAATTCCGGAGAAAACTTTTCCAATTGGTTGGGCGAAATATTCGAACATCATTCTTTTTCCCCGGAAGTAAGTTTCTGGCAGCTATACCGAGTTAGTCAGGTAGAATTGTGCATTGTTGTAACTAATGTTGGAAAAATGTGCCCAATGTACTGTCATCCAAAAACTACACCAGATATGTCGATCCGACGGGCTATACTGATGTCTCTCTCTTTACCTGGTATTTTCATTCCTCAAGAATATAAAACCGATAATGAACTTTGTATTGATGGAACTATTACATGCAATTACCCTATTCACGTATTTGATGGTTGGTGGTTATCAATGAATCGGAAAGACTCATTTTTAAACATACTAGATCCATCTTGTACGGCTACTTCCCTTGAAAAGTTTAAACCCAAGAATAAAAAGACTCTCGGTTTTCTACTCCTTGATAAGAACCAAAAACATCTTCATAAAGATCTCTTCGATCGTTTGAACGATAAGCCCGAGATCCATGTTCCCCCGACGATGCTTGGTAAGAAACACGAACGGGCATATAATGCTCACTTGTTGAGCGAAGTTAAGTATTCAAGCTTTCGCAAAGCGTGTAAGCAATTGTTCCTTCTTGCTGAAAAGAATACTATCAACGAAGGGCTTATTATTACAGTTGATCTTGCTGCTTGTATATTTGACGAAAACCAGTTGAGTTTAAATGATCGTAATCTGCTTCTTCCGAATAGCGTAGAAAATAAAGAAGCTTGTGTTTCTTTTCTTCAGGAAATTTCTGACAATAAATCTAGACTCTACTTAGATTCTTTTTATTTTTACTTCCAGATGCAAGCAAAACTGCTGTTAGAAACTTATACCGATTACTATAAGTCCCGGAATAAAAGCTTGCATGATTTCTTTGGCAACATCAGTAATGTATATAAAAGGACCTCCTTGAAAATATCGAAAAATGACTACGAGCGTACGGTTGGTATATCTTCCGAATATATTTGTGTCAACGATATTGGCATGGAGGAGGCGGATGAAATGTTTCTTTATCAGCAAGGCTGGAATGCAACTGTTCTATTTCTACGCCAGTTTAATTGAACAGAGGAAGCTTTTGTTACTTCTAAATCTTATCAAATTAACAATAGAAAGTACTAATTTTTAATTGGGGAAATATCGTTATAGTTTAAATCAAAGTATTAAACATTGACACTATTGGAAACTTCTGAATGAACAGTAAGCTTGCCTAACATTTTTATGAAACTAATTAAAGGCAATGTATGAACTTGATGCATAAGTATTATCACTATCCCTGAACTGTTAGAGCAGTTTGGAAGCCACATTCTATAGTTTGTCGATATGTGCAATAGTGGAGCATGTAATATTTTTTCACAGAATATTTTCGACTTACCACGCCAAACTTAAATGCTTCAAAAATATTTATCCGCTACAATAACGCTAATTCTGTCCATTTTAGTTTTTTTTTTTAATTACTGGCGTGGACAGGGAGAGGTCGAGCTAATATTGAATAACATCTTTCAGTTCTTTTGAAAAATGCAAATTTATGATGCTTACTTTCGACCTTTGTCTGAATTTACCAGAAAACTGGTGCTGTCACCATCGTAAAAATCCGGATTGCCATAGACCAGTCGGTTGTCGCTGTGGTATTCTATAGCCCCAGCTGACGGGGTTAAGCCCCCACCACCAACGAGTGTCCTGTACCTGACACTAAACAATCTTAAAGTATGTAGACTACCCCTCCATTGCCTCAGGCTCATACTGACCCGAAGTAATAGAACCTGATAGGGTCCAATGTATAAGTCAAAACTTTTTGGCCATTTTCGTGCAAACAATTTATCAATACTTATAGGATTATTAGTGTTGAATAGCTAAAATTGACAGAATTTAACTAATTGCAGAAACTGATTTATTGGTATTATCTACCCGTACTTGAAACCACTTTAACTGTATGCTAATAAAACTACTTGAGATACCTGAAATATCTTCACACTCTGCAGAAAATGTTTTTATATTAAATTGAATTAATAGTCAAAAAGTACTATTTGAAACCATGCGTTTGTGAAAACAAATAAGGTCAAACCAATTATTGTCGACAAATTATTTACACACAGATCATATGTTAAACCATTTGGCGGTTTGCAAACTAAATGATAAATTAGATCGTTTGTGTTACATACCAATATTTGAAAATTTTTAGTGATCAAAAAATGAGCAGTGTGTCTTGTTTAAAATGTTATCTACAAACTATTCGTTTACAAATCATAGTATATGTATATATAGAGGAGTTGGTTTTGCACAAAAAGGGTTAATGTGTCATAAAACTCAGCCAATCTAAATATTCAACGGCGAGCAACAAATGAATGATGCTAAATTGTAAGTGTTACATAGCAAATATTGAAACTAATAAACTGGGTATACGCGTGATTAATACTAAATTGAATTATTCATACTCGATAAGAATACTTGAAAGTTGTTATCTATGTGCAAACAAATGTTTAATATGAAAAAATTATTAGTGCTTGAAGTACTTGAAATTATTTAAATGCTTGCAAATAACATGAGCTCTGGCTTGTTTAAAATCTTACGAACATTTCATTTTCACACCACTGTATGTATACGTGTGTAAACAAGATTAGGCATTAGAAACCATCAAGGGTTGATAAGCCATAAAACCCAACCAATCTAAAAATCACTCAACACGTGAGTTATTAAAAAATAACAAGATCTCCATCCAACCTTGTTTTGTAATTTTGAAAACTGACCTCCTGGATTGTTTTATCACTTTCATTGACTAATTATCCGAATGGCAGACATTTTTCTTTTCAAAATGGTTAAAAAGGATCAAGAATGAAAAAAGCATGATTTATTTCTTCTTGGAAGGGTTACCAAATTCGAGACTTACAATTTTCCTTTATACACAAAAGCGTTTTAGGGCACTTAAATCTAGACAATTAAAAATAAATATCTAATTGTTCATATACTTATGGTCACTTTTTTATATCAGGTAGTAAAGACGTGTAACCATGATTTTTAGGCAAATATCATCGGCTACCAATTAATAGAGAGTTCGAACTTAAGTCACGCTTTTACGTTTCCTTTCTGATGAATACCTTTGGTTAGGGTAATGAACTCTTTCACCCCACCACCTAAGTGTGGCTTAAATAAAACTGCTACTGTTCTTCTAATAGGGTGGCTGTAGTACCAAATAACTAGCTGATATTCATATGCAATGAAAAAAGAAACTACAGAAACTACCTCAATTTTTAAGATTATTATTTTCTTTAGATATAAACCTGTAGTTCCTTTAGTATATTATACTTATGTAGATGTAACTGAAGACAAACGAAACATTTATTCACTAACAATATTAGCAAAAGTCTATTTAAAGAAATCAGCTCTGTGAATTTTTTTTCTAGTAGAACGTGATTCATATAAGCTGGTCCATTCAAGATATTCGAGTTCTGCTCAAACCATAGGCCAGTTTTGTCTCTGTCTTCACACACATTTATTTTGATGCTCTTGAATACGTGTATGTAGAAATATTCAAGTCATACATAGTGTATGTAGATACATACCCACGCTGAACTGTGTGCGTGAAATTATGTGTGCTGGACATATCAATGCATAAGTTCTTGAAAATTCATCTATGATTTTGTAACTGAGTGCAAAGTTTAAAATCGTATAAAAGACCTATAATAAAAAAAAGCAGAAAAGTATCTATATTTTGCAATTTCACCCTTTTTTTCCCCCTCTTTTTATCCATCTACTTTTCTCAGGGTTATTTGTGTTGACTTTGATATCTTGCCAAGGTTTCCTACCTAAATCTGCGTTCTTTCAAGATCTCTATTCGGCCGTGTTACTCTCAGTGGCTCTGCTGCCCCGTTGTCCAGTTCTGTGAGCTTTTCCACACTTAACCAGTCTCTTCTATAATCGCCACTCTTTGTCTATTAATCAAAGTTCGCATCAGCAATCCTGCTTTACAATTCATTGGTTGTTTAAAAGTACGCCAACTTTCTCGTTTCTCTCAACTCGTATGAAAAAAGAAATACGTTACAAAAGAAGAATGTAGCAGCTTTTCAAAAAGTTCTGGAAATTTCGTCTTTTGAGTTAATCTGCGAGACTGAAAGAATATTTCAAGACATTTACTATTTAAGCGAAGATTTCATTGCAAAATCTGCGTCACAAATTTATTTACGTTTAAAGTCGACATGCATATACACCCCGTGAGAACCGGTCTCACTACAATTGTCACTCTTACTTCATTATGTTTATTTACTGAGTTTAGCTTAGTGGTTTATGCCTTGTGCAAAACTTACTTAGCATCACTTACAATATTTTTCACATTTTCTAAACATGGTTTTATGTTCACAAAGTATGAAGTAACCAGGGAAAATCGAATACCCTCAACAATTGCATCTTAGCGTCTCTTACAATAAAATTCCCATTTTTAAGATTAGTTTTTATTTCCTAAAGAATCAGAAGTGTGCGGTACCTAGTGAAACTCCAATATACGACAGAAGTCTCGAAAATTACCCCATCAACATCATCACTAAGGCTTGATGGCGGAAATAATTCTCTGGTCTCTCGTCATCAGTTTCATTCGGACGTCGGTTTCGCTAAGTCTATTGGTCGTCGTTCAGTCCACGCCGAGCTGATAAAGGTAAGATTTTGCCGTATGGCTAACACTGGTGTGTCCATGTCTAGTATTCCATTGGAATACATCCTTGCTTCATCAGCAGTGCAATTTTTTTTTTTTTTGATGGTTTGAAATGGAAGGTAAAAAGCTGCATTCCTGCTATTTTGTACGGCGCTGCGACCCGTATTCGTTCCGAACATCACGTAAAATTATTGAGTAGTTCTCATATGGACTTTTCTCTTTGGAGTTTTGTCATGTGGTCCAACCATACAATAGTACTGACACGGTTGCAGCTTGGAAGAATTCACATTTTATTTTGTCAAGCATCCATATTCCCATTAACCTGTGAATAGTAATTAATGTTTTGTTTGACAAAGGGTCAGAAGCATTGTGTACCTTGTAGAGATCGAATCCAATAACAGTTCTTTGCCAGTTTCACTAAAAACCAATTAGTTACTTAATTAGATTTAGTTTGGCTTAAGACTAGACTTTAGGAGTTCGAAGAAATGATTGAATTTCTCTACAGTAGTTTGAATACCTCTCTTAGTCTTGTCATTTATTAAGCTTTACTTGGTTTAGCATGAGTTAAGAATTATTGGGTACTTCGTAGGAATCGAACTCGCTTACTGTGTCCTCTTTAACGGTATTGATATTTATTAAGCTTTGTTAGTTTGGCTCAACACCAGAATCACGGGATCACTACATTAAACACATTTTTCGAATTAAACAAAATCTTAGAGATTGATTTAAATTTATTTAAAACTTTCATATAATTATGAGCCGAAATATATTCCGAAATTAAAAAACGGGGGGAAAAAACCTATTCAAACATTATATATTTCATCTCATGACAATTTAGATTATCTAACACAAATTTAGTGAATCTAATGATATTTTTGCGTCATTCAAGAGCATAATGGTTTTTTTTCATATGGGAAATTATATATCAAATTATGAATTCATAGTTTTCATTATTATTATTCTTTTTAAATTAGAATAAAGCATATAAATTGTAATTGAAAAAGTAAAATAATATCATTTTATCACCTGCACTTAGATAAGTGGTCGATGAGTTTTTTGTAATTGCTCCAAAACGACTATAATCAGTGGCATCATTATCTAGGATCATTTGAAAGCATTTACCTGGTAACACAAGAAAAAAAAAAAGATTTAGAAAGAATTTTTTGTTATTTTTAATGTCGGATCATTTACCCACTTTCTCAGCAGAAAAAAAAATGAAGATAATATTTGTTTTTAGGGAAATACTACGATATTGTCCTTGGAGTAGACGATGTAAAACATTGAATCTCCACGCATACACCCCTAAAATATATACCGCCAATTCACTGACTACTCTCACGTTGTAATTTCTTCGATAGAAAGATTGTCATCTCTAATTACTGAATTCATTATATTTGGCAGGAGAGGAAATGTTTTTCTCTACTCTGTGACCATCTCTTCGGGCTTGAGAACAGTAATGCCCGAATAAGGTAGTCTGGCTCTTAGTTTTAATTACAGAATTAACTATCACCCAGGTTGTTTGCCAACTAGATAACTCAGATTGCAGTAATGAACTAAGGTTTTAACTGAAAATACTGACATACTCTTTTCTCATGAATATTAATCAAAGTAAAACATTATTACGTTATATTGCTGTCCTGGGTTTGATTCTAAACTGACTGTTGGTGTGGCTCGACTTCTGGATAGTAGAACACTTGTACCGTTATTACTCCCAAACCAACTTTGACCCAGATTCTAAGTAGATGAAAATGTCCCATTCACTGGTTCAATATATCTGTTTAAAAATTTTTCGCATTTGATAGGAACACTTGATGCATATGAAGACGACTTGGGAGGTGTAATAGTTAGCAAGCTTGACATGGAAACGTTCACGAATGAGTTCGAGTCTCATTGAATGTACCGTTAATTCGGCCTTAAGTTAGGCAGATTTCGCTCCCAGCTTAAAGCGCCCCGCGTGTCTATCCACATTGAAGAGTTGTTAGACAACAAAACAGTCTGTCAGGGGTTATTACATATATATAAGTGAAAATTAGAATAAATGAAAATATATGTAAACATTAGATATATTTTTAAAAAAATCATTTTAATAAGATATATCTTTATATATGATAATGTGCGATCGTTTCGGTTTTCAAAAAATCTTCAAGCTTGATGGGAACATCAAAACAATGTTTCATGCTGTTCTGAACAAATCTTGGAAATAAAGCCCTACAAAATAGCTATTGTACGGAAGCCCATATCACAAAAAAATCAAAGGTAAATAAGGTATGCTTGGTTTTGCTGAAAGAATTTATGACGAACTCATAAGTGACGTTCTCTAATGAACTCCTCCACATAAACAAACCAGTGTCAAACCACCAGCAAGGGGCTTCCTGAAAGACTTGCGTACTTGGTCCTATCCTTGATGGGGGACGCAGCGTGGAGACTAAAGGCGAGTCGGACTTTTCCTCGCCTTAAGTCAGACCCAAAGGCTGGAGGTCGACGTAGGCCTTTGGGCGAAGCACTGTTTGTCTGCGAGTGCTGAAAGACACTTCGTAACCTTCTTGGGTCCAGTGACCTTTCAGGGCCTCGGAAAGAACTGTATCAGGAGCTTGTGGTGGGTGCCGCTTCTGATCCTCTTAGCGAGCGGCGCGGCCGGACGGGGGAGAAGATCCGCTCTCACTGGAATTGGGCGCCAGGATCGAGCTTCTTGAACAACTCCGAGTTCTCGCTCACCTGGCGACTTGTTCGGAATGCGTTACCCCTTGCTGGCTTGAACTACAAGGCGGCCTGGCAGATATGCCCGATTTCGCTCGCTGCGCCAGTGGATTGGAAGAAACGGCTGAGCACGCCTTCTACTACTGCGAACGAGTTCGCCCGTTTTGGGATCACGTCGGCGAGTGGATGGCTCGCATCGAACCCAAACAGCTTGTAGACAACGTTCTTCCTCCGTTTCAGGGTGAGAAGCGTATGGTGTTTCTCGCGATCCTAGCTGTAGCTAGAATGGTGATTTGGACGACGCGAAACAAGGGATTGTATGACGATGCAAAATTTTCTCATCGTGATCTGGTTTTGTATTTTAGGCATCAGCTTAGGGTCAAAATCAGATGCGATAGAAAACGCTTGGATCGCATAACATTAAACAAAAGGTGGGTGAATGCAGCGAGTCTGGTCGTGAGAAAGGGGGCAATGTTGGAGTCCTCCTTCCCTCCTCTGCCGGCCCATGGCGTCAACGGTACGGGTCCTTCGGGACCCCATCTCGGGTAAGTAAGAATTTTCTCCCTTGAAACCGAGTTAGCAGTGTTGTGAGACATGGTCCTCATCATCTAGTCGTTAGTTTTCAAGATCTTCCCCATCCCCATTATTTTTCTACCTCAAACCCGTATCCCAGTCCGCTTTTGTTGAAGATCTTGAAAATTCCTATGTATAAAAAATCATATTTCCTGCTTGTATCAACCCATACCGTGCCCACGCCCCTTTTCTTTTATCCCTGTAGATTAGGATACCAGTCAAACCTAGGGTAGGTCCTGCTTGTTTTCTGTTCTCACGCCCCGGAAAACAGTCGACCGCCAATCTTATAGAAGGGGGGATTGGAGGGTAACCAAACGGGGAATTTTTCCTTGTTTTTCTCCTGTATATATTTCGGGGTTTTTTGTCCCATTCATTGTGTATTCATTGTAAATAAATCATATATTGTAAAATAAAATCATACATCACTTTTGGGTTTTAAGTAGGACTTCTTCATAGAGCAAATGTGGTATTTTGGTGTTTGCTGCGCATATGACGATGGATGAATGGTTATATATTGTACTACTGAAAGGGTCGGCGAATGTGCCTAGCTAGGTTCCCTTAGAACACATAGAATAGCATGACCGCTCCTTTTCCCATCCCCCTAAAACCTCAAGGCCTTATGCCTACCATTTTTATACTAAATGGAAATAAAGTCAGACCACCAGCAAGGACTTAAATACATTCGCTCATTGCAGCCACAGGATACGGTCTAGAAAACCAACTTCGAGCGATGAATGGATTGTCGTGATAGAGAGAGAGAGTGAGTGAGTAATTTTTTTGTCAGGGAACTCCGTGTCCCAAGCAGAACTTGATGATTATGATAATGACATCTATCTGAGGATCTTTTAAACATTGCATATTATTATATATAACATATTCTCTGAATATTATAATCTATCTATCTCTGGTTCAGTTATTTGTCTCTGCCTCCCACCATACAGGACTTGACACAAAGTTAATGACCCAGAGTTCAACTTATAATGGGGATTAGAAGAAGACAAGGTCAGACACGAGCTCTGCTGGTCAAAGCTGGCCATCGATCAACTTAGTGCAATGTGGGCCCGATGAGCCTACCTTGACATGGGCCCAAACATTGGTTCAAGCTGAGATACCTGTTTATAGCTTAAACTGGACAACGAGGTCCAGTGCAGTACAAAGGTGACAAAGGTGTCAATGATGCAGCTTGTCGATCCGAAATTGGCCCAGCCGAAGTCAGGGGCTTTCGGCCTCAAGTTTGCCTTTGATGGACAATGCTCCATCAGACACAAATGCCAGATAGTCTGGTTAATAAGCCGGCTGGGGACAATGCTGACAGCAAATTTATCCAGTCGGCTTTATCCCCGAAGCAAGAACTATATACGCTTCAGATTAGAAAAAGAATTGAAAAAAATTGCTCGGCTCAAATAAATGTACTTCTTCAGTCTCTCAGACTGCCACACAACCCAGATCTGATACTTTTTCAAAAATTGACACGTGAAATAATATTCTTAAACATTTGTCTTTGAAAATGATTCATCTGTCATAAAAAAAATGTTCGAATTTTGCTAACGTAAGCCATAAATCTTTCGGCTCGAATATACTTTGACCAGTGAGCTTAGTGTTACAACGTGGCTCGTATTACTGATCAAAATTTACCTTTGAGTAAATACTAAAATAGCATCTTGCTATAAAAGTAGCAGAAACTTTGTTAGTATATAATACTACGGCTCACTAATAGAGGTTTGTACAACTACTACACCACACCGGCGCTGTACCACCGGAGTTCTCAGTAGACCCTTGTAGCACTACACATTAAGTGATTATCGCACCCCTGTTATAAACTCGTCGTGAGAAAAAAGTCACGAACACATAAACCACCGTCTTGGTTCACTAATAGAAAAGTTTATTCACTGTTCCACCTCTAAGTTGTCGCCGAGAAGAGACAAAGATAGTATGAGCAATGGGTAGACCAGTTTAGCTATACAAATCGAAATAAAATGTCGTGAGGTGAAAGAGAGAAGACAGAACTTGATATGTTTCTAATTTTCTCTTGAAGTTCTTGCACGTGCTTCTTCACCGTATAACTTTTCACAGCTTTGCAGCGGGTTTGAGACCTTTTTGCGAAGCTCCTTCCAAAATGGGGACTGTACTTTCGACCATGATGACATTGTCGCGTCTAGTGTTCAAGTGTCCTTTCTTTTCTAGTTTTCTATTCCGCGTCCACTCCCGTAACGGCTTTTTCGTTTGAGATTCTTCAAGCCAATCAGAACTCGTCTACGATTTGCTGCAGATACATTTTTATTTTTAACCACACGAACGTCACTGCTCTCCCTACCATGACTTTTCTATTCCTTTCTCTCTAATAGCTCCCTTCTTTCCTTCTTTTTGATTCCCTAGATTCACTTTCTTATATATGTTCCTTATCTTTCCATTGTCCCGTGGTTGACCAGTAAAATACATAGGAAACAACTCACAATTAACCGGAGTCCCAAAGCATTTAATAACTATGGATTATGAGAGCGTGACGAAATGTAGCATTATCTCATGGCAGACATGTTTTCCTGAAATGCTGATGAAAAAGTTTATGTGGTAATAACTATAATAATTATTGCTGAAATCAACAATAAAACTCAGAAGAATCCTGAAGACGTGAAAAGACGTTTACCCAGTGGGCTGGGGTTGTAGAATACACGGACTGCTTCTCTTCAGAGGGATAACCCGCCCAACAGGTGTCCTGAATATGACACTAAACAATCTGCTGGTTCCAGTAATTCTTTGGGAAATTCGGAGTACCCTTTCATTGCCATCACTCGCAGGTCTAATCTGGGACAGAGTGGTAGCACCTGATAGGGTCCTATGTATGGGTCAAATATACCTAAACTATGTACTTATGCTAAGCTGAGTTGCTTGAAATAGAAAAGTTTTGCCATTTGAACTGGGTACTTATGCTAAACTGAATTGTTTGAAATAGAACTGTTTTTGAATTTGACACTGCACTTATGATTAATTGAATTGTTTGAAAAAGAAATGTTTTGACATTGAAACTATACTTATGCTAAAATGAATTGTTTGAAATAGAAGTGTTTTGATATTAAAACTACACTTATTCTAAACTTAAGTCTTTCGAATAGAACTGTTTTAATGTATAAAAATTGATTTGGCATTAATAATCTACAATGGCTGATGTGCCATAAAATCAAGCCAAACCAAACCAAACTGGATAGATTTGGTGTCATTCAGAATCCTATGTAAGCCCACTAAATAACACCGGTATTAAAAAAAAAATCATAAGGAATCAGATGACAATAAACTGCAAGCATAAGGTATATTGTGACAGAGATGAGACAATCAATCGCATAATAAATGAGTGCAGGAAACTAGCACAAAATGAATGCGAAACTAGGCACGACTGGTTAAGAAAGATGATCCACTGGGAATTGTCCATGATATTAAAATTTGAACGTACAACTACATAGTATATGCACAAACCAGAATCCGTCCAAGAAAATAAGACCCATAGAACAGGTAACCATATCCTGACTAGAAGGTTTGACCTATAATTTTTTTTATCTTATGCTATTGTAATTCATTCCCAGACAATCATTTGTTCTATTTTATTTATTTTTGTTGTGAGCGTTTTTTTTAAATTTCTATCTTACATGTTTTATATAGGAAAATAAACGCTTGAGTTGCTGTTGCAAAAGTGATGAAAAGCTGTATCTGTTTGTTCAGTTGGAAAGTTCCAATCTCCAGCGTTTCAAACTTAAAAAAAAAATAACAATAACGTGTCAAATTATCGTCTGTCTAATGAATTGGAGGGAAATTGTAATTCGAAAGAATATTTTGACTAAAGGAAACAAACCCAGAAAGAACATAAAATTCCTTCAGTGAATGTGTATACACCCTTCTCATGTTTTTCATTCGTGAAAAAATCGAAATTCAAATATTTATAAAGTTATGATAATAATTTTAAACATAACTTTTATACATAAATATTTATGTATTGAGAAAAATATTTGATAGTAATTTGAAAATTATTGTAATTTTAACAAGAAAGTTCATTTTAAAAAAATAGGATGACACTCTAGAGTTTAATAAATCCTTTTATTACGTAGGTAACATATTTGTTTTATATTATTTATTTTTCTTGTGTTTCTGATATTCGAAGAAACCAAATATCAGTTTAAAATGAAAATCTCTTACAAATTTTGTGAAAGATTAATGTTGGAGAATAATTCTCTTTTTAATGTCGTAATCAACAAGACAGTAGTTTAATTCCAATTACATTTTTATGATCAAAAACTATTTAAAACTATATTTCTGAGGGTTTTTTTTCTGGTTGTCGGTCTTTTTTCCATTTTTGCATTTGGTGATACATTTAGGTTAGAATAGGGTGTTTGCCAGTGGTCCAGGAGACCAGGGTTCGATCCCAGGTCGAGTCATATCAAAGACTCAAAAATGGTACTTGATGTCGCTTTTCTTAACACTCCGCATTATAAGGTAATGATCAAAAGTAAAGTGGAGCAATCCAGGGAATGGAGTAGCGCACTCCCCCACACCTCAGTTTAGTAGCTATTAAAAAAGGAGCTTTCGGATCACCATAGAATAAAGTCACCAACTTTACTTACTTAGTGATATTAAGCTGGGAACTAAACAAGAATTCTCGTACTGTTTTGAATAAAACCAGGATGCTACAGCTCACAAAACAGTCGTTGTACAGCGACTTACATCACATCTTACACATATGCTAGACATTGCCGTTGAAGCATGGATGAACTCATTGGTAAAAAATCTTTCATATATTCCTACACATGGACGCACTAGTATTGAGCAAACAACAAAGACTTACGTACATTGCCTTTGTGTGGACACTGGAAATAGTCTTGATAACTTATCACGGGTAATGGCTGGTAGGGACGCATGGAGAAAGCAAGAGAAAGAGAGAGTGGGTGTCAAACGAATTAAGTGCCCTCATGATGATGATAATAATTTCCCTAATTTTTAGAGTAGAAATTAGGGTTTAGTATATCTCATCAGTTTTCGAAGGATACAGTCTTCTTCAACACCAGACTGGCCACATGATTCTGTCGGCCAGCAATGACCAACGCAGACAAATCTTGAGAAGTTTAGCGATTAGAGTATGCTAAATCAGCAACGGCAATCATGTATTCAGTCTGGTCTGCAATCACTGCTTGGCCCTTTGCCCACTTTCGGCTCAATACCTGTTATACACATGGTAATTACCTTTGTCATGCCTGTATTGAAGCAGCTCCAATTGCCACCGAATACAGTAGATGCCAGATTTGTTTCCTCGTACGTCTTTCTCCTCGTTGCCCCAAGTCATTTGCGTTCCCGCTAAAATCTTCCCAGTGCTATTCTATTCGCTACACAGATCTAATTTACTTATTCGCTACTCAGATCTTATTTACTTACTTTCTTACTTATGCTGCAGCTTCCTTTTCTGTTGCAGCTGGTTAGGAAAGGGCGGGGTTCCTCAGGTGGAGACGACAAAATTAAATCACAAAAAAAGTGAAAAGTAGTAAAATGTTCGCTTTAGTCTTATTTATCTATTCTGTTATGTTTAGTACTATAACCTTGGTAATCTAATGCTTATGGTTGGGGACTGTGGATTTTATTTGATATTTTAAAAAGCTAATGATCCCAACATTAGTTTACTTAAGATTCTTATAAAAGTTAATGCATTTTTCAAGAGAGCATCAAATAAATCAATAATAATTTTTTTCATCTACCCGGACCAATAAACGAAATATGCATAAAGTGATAAGAAGTATTTATACCGGGGGTGTCCTCCTACTGTAATAGTTAAAGCGGACTGCTGAATCGTAGTAAGCGAGTTCGTATTCATGTCGCGTTATTACGTTCACTTTGGGGCAAATCCCCTTGGGAAAGATATGAAACCCTCATCCTCCCAGCTATGGGTTAAATAGTACCACTACAGTTCCAGGAGAATGGCTTTGGCATTAAATAACCTACAAAGATTGATATGCCATTAAATAAAGAAACCAAACCATTTAACCAATTAGATTACAATTCACTAGTGACAAACTTCTATGCTTATTTGATAGAATCTGTTACCTCCTCTTACTTTCCATCTCTCTCTCTCTTTTATATATATATATATATATATATATATATATATATATATAATCTTTTGATTTTCATTTGTTTATGATAATGCTCAGTGACAGATAATTCAACCTCTGAAATTATCATGCAAATCAAATAAAACTAAGTAGCTCAGAACAGAACCAATATTTGTCAAATGTTAGCATATTCATTTTAAATATATTAAATTACTTTTTCGACAATTTTTAATCGTTAATTTTTAGATGCTATAACCAAACGGGGGACATCTCCACTCTAGAAGGAACCCCACTTAAACTAGTAGACAAATTCACGTACCTAGGAAGCAGCGTCGAATCAACCGAAAAGGACATCGAAACGAGGCTAACGAAAGCATGGACAGCTATCAATAGGCTATCGATTATATGGAAATCAGACCTGACCGATAAAATGAAACGCAGCTTCTTCCAGGCAGCGGTCACATCGATACTGCTATATGGATGCACTACATGGACGCTAACAAAACGGCTGGAGAAGAAACTGGATGGCAATTACACAAGAATGCTGCGTGCAATCCTGAACAAGTCCTGGCAGCAGCACCCCACAAGACACCAACTGTACGGCCACCTTCCCCCTATCACGAAAACTATTCAAGTTAGACGAACCAGACATGCAGGACACTGCTGGAGAAGCAGAGATGAACTCGTAAGAGATGTACTCTTATGGATCCCCACACATGGCCGCGCAAAAGCAGGACGACCAGCTCGAACGTACATTCAGCAGCTATGTGAGGATACAGGCTGTTGTCCTGAAGACCTAGCTAGGGCGATGAACGATAGGGAGGAGTGGCGAGAGAGGTTCAGGGATATCCGTGCAACCAGCGCGATATGATGATGATGATATCTTTTTAGATATTTGAATTTTAAGCTGATTTGTAGGTCAAACTAATGTTATCTTAATACTTCTGAAAACTGTTTTTGTCCATAATATACGTTGAAACATGTGTAAAAGGAAACATCAGGATCGCAAAATGTTAAAATATCAAAGGTATTAAGTGAAGGAATTCCACTTCGGGGATATCAAAGAAGATTTTCAGAAATCCTTGAACTATAATGAAGGCTTTTGAAAAAATTAATTCAGTTGACAAACAGCTTTAAGAATTTCCATTAGATGAACGTTAATTAGTTATAGGAAAACGACTACTTTTGACAAGACTTCAAATCTTTGAAAAGGCTGGAATTGAGGAAATCAAGAAGGCGAAAATGGGTAGAAAATTTTATGAACTAAGTTCTATAAACAATTTCTTCCTCCTCTCACGAAATCAGATATCTAAGAGTCGAAATTGGCCAAGAAATATATGAAAATTGACTTTTCTAGAGTAATATTTATGGACGAATCTCGAGTGGTATTTGATGAACCTGATGGATAACGGCAGTGTGATATTATCGGCCGGAGTTGTCGACCAAAACATAATTAGGCCATTCAAAATCATTAAACAGTGCTAACTATTGCGAAGACACAGTCTCAGAGTTTACAAGTGAAAATGTTTCTTTCTCGTGTGCAACGTAAGCTTACCCATAAATACTTTGATCATGAGAGTTTTAAAATAGAGACAAAAATGAAATGGCCTCCATCAATCCTGATCTGAATCCGATCAAAACTCTATGATGAATTGTAAAGATAAAATTATATGAAAGTGACAAAAAATTTAACACCAAAGAAGATTTATGGGAAGTAATAATTTTAACGTGCCGGAAATTGAACGGGCATAATTAAAAATACAATGAATGTACAATAGATTACTGTCTATTATAGAGAAAAAGAGTCAATATTAAAATGCCATGCATTTAAAGACTTATGATATATGTTTGTTATTTGTTCAATTTTAGGGGATGATAATTTTATTTAATGATTATTCTCACCTTTATATTGAAATGAAATGTGATTATTTGGGTTTTGCCCAAAATTATAAACTCAAGCTATTTTTTAATATATCAACAAACTCCTCGTGACTTAAAAACATCAACACCACGTAAAATTTTAACTCGGGCTTTATTTTGAAATCTAAATTGATTGTTTAAAATTTATTATTTCTTTTCCAAATCAAATTTGATTTATTTATGTGATTTACAAACAGAGTATATGCAGGGACATTGTAGACAAAAATATCAACTCATCATTGTTATTTGAAAATTGCAGAAATCCTGAAAATGAGTTACCATGCAGGGTTGAATAATATCTTCACACACACTATATATATATATACGTGTGTGTGTGTTATATGACAAATCGGGATATTTATTTTGAGTTATTTATTTTTTGATTATTTTCAAATACATTTAAACTTGGTTTATCGTCAGAAGATACGATTTTTTAACAAAGTATTTATTCTGCAACCTTTATCTGAATTAACCATTTGGGAATATATGTTAAGTATTAGCGGGTGTGCTTCAAATTAGCCGTGACTTTTTAAAATCTTTAATTGGCTTATTTAGGTTACGCGTAACCCTAAATCTGTCTATAATATTTAAAAGCAGTTTTTTATGCTGAAGGGGATTACTGAAGGTCAGTATTTTGAGATGATTTATCCATTTACCAGCCTGTCTTTTAATCATCCTTTTGATATTGGCCAATTTTGTTTTCGATAATTTCTTTGATGTTAAACTTTAAATATCTGTTAAAATCCGGACCGTTCAAGCAGAAATGATGTTCTACATATATTACTTTTAATAATTAACAGATTAGAGGATGTCTGTACTCACAATAACTAAATGGCCTATTGAAGAAATGTGAACAGGAACGTATAGACACGCATACAAAGTTTGGAAAATCATTGCAACACCTAACATCTGAAGTTATAACTTATTTGTTCAAGGGACTATGATAGAATAACCATCGACGAGCGCTATAACGGTGATCGCTAATCTTTATATTAGCAAGGAAAACACAAAAATAGAACTTGACTTAGCATTAAGAGTCTGTTGCGTTATTCACTCCATTAAAGTTTTACCGGCTTGAAAGTAGAATATATGTATAATGAACAACACGTATGGAGTAGCTTTTTCTCGGAACATGACTCTTCTCGTATCTTTGATTTGTTTCTTATTCTCTGTTCACGCTAACGTTTTTCTCTTCGCACTCAAGCCACCAAAAGGTAAAAAGAGACAGAATCAAGAATCCTTCACCTTATATTGGTCTCCACAGATTATTTGCCCGTTCTTCCTCCTCGAATGGGTAGAAACGTCTGGTCATTTTCTATACTTAAATCTCGTAGCGCACATCGTTTAGAGACCGACATTTACATGGGAACTACATTAGAATTCTACCTGCTATTTTAAATAAATCCCGTCTCTACTCAGACAATCACTGGTTACTTCAGCAAAACTTATTTTGGTTACATGATCAAATGCATTTTGTTAAATGGAAGAGATGTTCACTGGAAGAGATGTTGAACTTTCAACTCATTTTCTTCTGGCTGCTGGATTTTTGATAACTCGTGTATTTGCACTCCGTTATCGTTTGCTTATGATATCATATTATACGGTCACTAAAGTTTAAAATTCATGTTTATATTTAGAAAACAAACCTCTACATATTTTAATTGATTTTTTTCTTGTATTTGTTCTTAAATAGAATCAGTTAGTTTCATATATCATTTGATAGAGGGCAGATTTTTCGATTAAAAATAATCCGGAATCTCATTTCAAAAACTTGTAGAATTTCCGATGTTTTAAATGAAAGACTGTTTAAGGTAATGTTAGCATCAGCAAAACAAGGCGTACGATGTCTATGAATAGTTCTTGCGAGAAAGGAACACATAGTGAGTGAGATTACTGAGAATAAAGTCACATTTAATCCAAATGCCATAATACAGCAGCTGTGAATATGACAGCAGAGTTTTAGCAATCTTTACCGGTCCGATCTCGACTAAAACACTTTATATCGATGCAGCTGATTTCCCTTGGGGTGGAGCAACAACCAACCAACAACTCCGTCTCTATATGAATAGTCAAATTGTACATTGGCCATCATAATAATGGATGTACGTCAAAAACTCTGAGACATTTTTATGAATCATACGAGTTAGTCTGGAAACAATAAAAATGCATAACGAACAGCGTGGAGGCGGTTCCATGATAATTCTATAGTCCTTTTATAGGTTTGTGCTGTTGCTATAATTTTAAGATTAATGCTTCAAATGATGGACAAATTTTGATTGGTCAATACCGACTTCAGCCCAACCGGTAGGGTTTACAAATCGCTGACTCTATTCTATGTAGAAAAATAGATGCCCTGGGTATGACACAAAGAAGTATTTGAAGGTGAAGTTCGGTTTCTGCTGATTTGGAGAGAGTTTAATTTCTATCCATTACCATTTTCCCAGATCCAGTGTAACCCAGAGTGTTAGAATATATTATGGTCACATATATATATTTACCAACCCCTCCCTTCAGGCGGGATATGACACAAGGTCAATTTTTAAGCGGAGTTTAACAGGTTTGAATTCAGAGTTTTCCTTCTTATAGACTAGTTGCCTCGCCAAACCTGAAGAACTTAGTCTGCCCTACTATTTACCTATAGCTGGAGGGAGAATAATTGGATTCATACCTTTCCAAAGGGTATTAGTACTATGTGAAATGCAATCAGTCTCGTCCAAGATTTGAACTCATGTCGCCGTGTCCAATTCCTACGACGATAACCATTACACCACATGCACCTACATTATGGTTACATATATATTTCAATAGAAATTATTTAAAATTTATTCGTATTTTAAAAGACCATGTGCCACATAATAGTAAATTATTAGTTTTAAGAACAGATATGAGAAACTCAATTTGATTATGAAGGCCCATTATTAGTTATATGGAACCATATAACCATGTAAAAACAAATAGTTATAATCAGCTAGAAATGATGAAATGAAACCATACAATTATTAATAATATATAAGAATAATTAAAGCCATAAAACCTTGGGCAAATTATTTGTATTTGATTAGAAAAATTGATGGGATATAACTGACATATTCAGATTGATGATTATGCACCAGAGAAAGAAAAAAATCTGACTTTATTCAGCAGAATCATTAAGGATTCAGTCTACACAGATAATCTAAAATACTTGCATGTAGACCTGCTCAAGCAGAAGATCTATTGTATAGCCTGGAGAGGACAAAAAGAGAGGCATTGTTATCAACGGTGAATCAGTCAAAAAAAAAAGACTCCATGTGTTTAAAAACGGTGGGACCATATCCTCAATAAATGGCACGTTTCTGAAATTAGAAAACCAGTTTACATACAGGGTGCAGAATAAAAGTATGGAATAATTTTTAAACTTTTTTTTAGTCTGATTAGTCCAATTTTTTAAAAAGTGATAAATCTAAATTTTCATGATTAACTCTACTATTGAAGCATTTTTTTAAATGAAAATTCAGCAAGATATGAGTAAGGAAGAAAAGAAACGACAAAGAATCTATGATTCGTTTAACGCTGAAACCAAGCCAAAGTTTCTTTGTTTACTGTGTACAAGGCAACAAAAAATACAGAAAAAGGGCTTTTTAAGGAAAATTGGGAGTGGACGTTTGAACGAGGAAAAAAACACAGAAGGCTTTTTACTGTTCTCGCTACAGTGATTAAAAAGGACCCCACAAAGTCAGTAAGAAAGCACGCTAATTAATTGAAAGTCCACGAGAAAACTGTGATGACAGCAATTAAACGAGATTTAAGCCAAGACTTTGACCCTTTTGATTACGCTATATAGGCCATTTTAGAAAAAAATGCAATTTCTAATCCAAATATTAGTTCACTTAAGATTGTTATTGAGGAGGAATGGAATGAAATGTCTGGATAATTCATTTTGAAGGTATGCAAATCGTTTCGAAGGTTTGTTAATGCAACAATGCAATGGTGGGCATTTTGAGTAAATTTACTGTTTTTTTTATCCTTTAATTTTGTGGTTATGTTTTTAGAAATTAGAATTAGCCTTGTTTTATAGTAGATTCGATTATTATAGTACAAGAATATTCCTAATTTTGCTTCTGCAGCCTATGCCTCATCTACAAAAAGCGATGCCAACATATGCATTGGAAAGGCATTTGTTGCCATTGATTCATTATCAAAAGTATAGAAATATGATCACTAGAATAGTTTTAAAAATATCCCGAGCTTTATCCGTGTTAGTACTATTATAGATTTTAATAAAGTACTCAGAGAAAAAGCTATAGGGAAACTATGTAAAGATGATGCTTCCTGTTTTGAACAATTACTTCAAACAATACCCTAAAAACACTACTTGTGCATCCACTTGCATCCCATTTCAAACTATCCATATAAAACGAACGAGACACGATGAGCATTGCTGGCGAAGCAAGGAAGAACTCATAGGCAAAGTTTTCATATGGATTCCTACACATAGACACATTAGAGTTGGCCGGCCAGTTGAGATCACATTCAACAACTCTGTGTGGATAGTGGATGAATTTTCGAAAACCTATTGCAAAACGATGGACGATAGGGACTAAAGACGAGAGAGAGAGAGAGAGAGAGAGAGAGAGAGAGAGAGAGAGAGTTTCAGAGAAGTCCATGTTATCAGCATGAGGTGAAGAAGATGATAATTTTGATTAGCAAAGATTATTTTTAATTTCATGAAACAATATAACTGTAACATGGTTGTCATTATATAGAAATGATTAAAGAGAATTATGTAAGGATTAGTATTAATTGAAAATATTTGAAATTATACAACTATGTTCAAATCATTTGTATAGGAACAGAGTACTTTATATCATATAGCTGTGAAAAGACCTCTTTAGTAAAAAAAAAAAAAAGTGCACAAAAATTTAAGTAGGAAAACAATTGTCTAACCCGTAGATGTATAATACAAATAAGTAGATAAATAAGCAGCTTTATATATATATATATATATATATATATATATATATATATATATATATATATATATATATATATATATATATAATTAACCTATTAGACTCTGACGGTGTGAAAAAAGCAGATGATACAATTTGCAAATTAAAATTATGCAAACTGATATCTAGGGAAAAATCAATATAAAAAAGAAAGACCAACGACTGCCATACTAATTGGAAATAATCAAATAATGCTGCGATGCTTAGCCGAAAGAAAAAGAAAACACTGGTAGAATCAAACTAAGTTAAATGTAAAAAGTGCTCGATACACTAAGTAGAGCGAATTAAAAGCAGTAAAGCCTACAGAGTCAGACATATTTACCCAGATTAAGAAGCTTCATCTCAAAATGATTCCAATTAAAGACAAGTACAAAAAAAAAAATTCGGTACGGACCCGACACTGGAAGACCAGGTAAGGATTTATAAAAAAATCCATCCTTGATCGCCCTTCGGGGCTTGTGGCCCAGCGGATAGAGGCGTTGAGTCTCTACGGTTCCAGTTGAGCATTGTCAAAAGATAGCGGTTTCAAATCCTACCCAAGCCGGCCAGAGGTTTACTTGGTCAAAAATGTGGTGCGATAGACAACAACTATTGAAGGCAGTAATTACTGGGGATACGGTTACAAGACTCAGCATTCCTATCCGAGGTCGCAGTAAATCACCTGAAGAAGGCGAGAGGTGAAATTTGGCCGAAACGTAGTGAAAGAAGAAACAACACAAAAAAAAAAATACCAAGATGAGGACAAAAAGTCCGCAATGAATTTAAAAAAAAAAAATGAATTCTCATATTTACCCGGGTTTCACCGACTGGGTCATCAGGAAGGGATTGACTCTTAACCGGTGGGTGAAACCTAGGTAGATTTGTGTCACACTGTAGGCTTTAATTCTTTACACACACACACATACACACGCACCCCCCACATATATATATATATATATATATATATAGAACGAATAAGATTTGGAGATTAATATACTTGATAATATATTAGAGGATTCTTTTAAATCTTCAGGCTTGCTCAATATATGAAATTTACTATATAAAATTCTTGCTGTGTAAATTTCCATGTAATTGAAAAAACTCAACTTAATATTTTTTGTAGGGATTATTATAAATTTATTATAGCTGGTGACTTTATGAAAAACAAACAGTTCTTGAGATAGACATCTCACAATGGACAAAAAATATATCTTTGCAGAGAACCCTAAACCCTTAAGAATAGAGAGAACAAAAATATATCGGCTTTAAGTTACTGTCAAAGCCAGATGTAATGTCACTGTGTTGTGTCATCTATCCTTATGTATTATCTAAAAAAAAAATAGTTATATAAGCTTACATGACACCAATGACACAATGAAATTAGATCAATTATTGACACCGACCAGAACAGCCGTATAAAACTTACAATAAACTCACGTTAACTCATTTGTCTGTCATAGTCTCATTATTGCCAGTCTTAAGTGATGATTTACAAAAAATACAATCCCCAGGAAGGTCTTACTCTAAAGGAGGGTGTAAAATTTCATTCATCTTGAGACATGCAAAAACTGAACGTCCGTACCCTGTTTATTAATGACTCAGAATATAGAATTCCGTTCGTGTATCAGTATAAGAAAGTCTGTCTGGATTTTTTGTCTTTCCATTGTAAACCACAATTCTTTTTTTTTTTTTTTTTGGTATGATTTTGCGTATCTTGGTTTACAATCAAAAGCGCAAGACGCATTAGTCGCCAATTTTCTTCTAACGGAACGAACAATGATAACTTTTGTTACCATTTTTTCTATGAATCATATGTTGATGAAGAAAATTTTGTTCTTCAATATGGCGATGTCATCAGGAGATATGAAACACGAAAATACAGAAAGAATGAGAGATAATCCGTCTGAAGTTATGTTATTTTTCAAGCAATAGTTTAATGCAGGAATATTTCGATCACTTAGAGAAGTATGTGACTTTTGATGATTCATTATAAGACTAAACGTATTTGAAGGAAAACGGCTTTATCATAAATAGCATTGAGTTCATATTAGTAAATGATGCCCTTCGGTGAAGTTCGCTAGACGGAAGATTTTCGTTACAGCATCAAACTTGGAAAAATTATTTCCCAGAAAAGTTTTCGTTATAGTTGTTTAGCGTAATAGCAAATAAGTTTGTTTTTCTCTTTTTGTTATAATAAACAATAACTCTTATAATTTTTTATTTTTGTTTTACATGTTTTGACGAAAAGATGATTATGACATTATTTGCCTAGTAGCAAATTTTAGTCTTTTTTTTTTATTTTTAAACTTGTGGATAACTTCTCGGAAGAGACGTTGAACAATCGAACAATGCGAAACCAATCAGTTCAAAAATAACTTAAGACGTTTTTAGCAACCAAACTCAAGAATCCACTGAAAAAAAAAAGAAAAGAAAAGAAATAAAAATTAAATGAAATAAGCAAAGCAGTTATTAAAACAATCAATGAATTAAGTTAGAACATCCGGCAACTACTTAGGAATATACTTGTCATGAATTGGTCCCGGATTCTAATCTGATGACAGAATTTAGCAATCTTGTTATGTTCTTAAGTTATACATATTTACATATCAAATAAGCAATGGTACTATTTACCAACACCTCCGCTCGGGCAGGATATGACACAAGGTCAAATTTTAAGCGGAGTTTAACAGGTTTTGAATTCAGAGTTTTCCTTCTCCTAGACTAGTTGCCTCATCAAGGCTGAAGAACCTAGTCCGTCCTACTATTTACCCATAGCTGGAGGGAGAATAAGGGGGTTGATACCTTTCCCAAGGGTATTTGCCCGAAAGTGAACGTAATAGCGCGACTGGAGTACGAACTCGCGTACTACGATTCCGCAGTTCATCGCTTTAACCATTACACCACGAGGACACCCCCAAATAAGCAATGGTACTCCGCATGCCATATCATTAACTAGAAAATGAACCTGATTTATAAAATTGTTTAAACTCTTAATTATATCACATTCTAAAATTGTTAACTTATTCCCATCATATTATTTAAATTATATAAGTGTAAAAAATAATAATTTCCATGAGAAAATATCTTATAACGTGTAGAACATGTTTCTTCAATCTATTCAATATAAGCTTTGATCAAACATTTTTGATACATTTTCTCTCTCGCTTTTGGGGTTGGCTGGTCTCTCACTGCAGAAACCAGCAGTAATCACTCATCATATTAAGGTTGAAGCATCCTTGCAATCGTCTTTCCACCACCAACGTATTTTAGCCGAATCTTCATTCGTGCTCATTACTTCTTTCACATAATTTAGCAAGAAAAAAGATTCTAAGACGAGAAGTAAATTTCAATAAACATTCTACCATACATTCTCTGATAGACAATAGGCGCCTCTGGTGGTGTAATGGTTAGCAAGCTCGGCTAGCAAACCTACACGAGTGAGTTCGAGTCTCATTGGGTGCCCCTTTCATATAGCATTGTGCCACATCTAAGCAAAAAGCTTAGTAAATTTCCATTCTCTGATAGACAATGAGCATATTATCCATTAATGCAACATAGTTTTTGGCAGTGTAATTCCAAAGGGAGTTCTATACGCACATACAAAAGAGTGACAACAAAACGTCAGACTTCATTCTTTTAAAATATTTTACCACGATATTGTAACATTCGTTGTTAATATATAATGTATGGATGTTTGTGTATTTTTATCAATTTGAGTTTTTTCATACTGGTGGTTTTGATGAATTCTAAGTAACATCAAGGATCTCATTACTTCAGAACTGTTCTCAATATACTAGATGATCTTTTCATTTTTTTTTATTCTAGTCTCTGATCGCCAATTCTCCCCAAACAAATTACCTGTAATAGAAGGCAAGACTGAAAATGATGTTTGTGCATGAGTTACAATATACCTCTCATAGGATGGTATACAAAATAGTTTTCATCACAACAAAAGTTGTAAAGATGTTAATATTTGATTTCAAAATATCAGTGATTGATGTCATTCAGTTGGTATTTTAACTCATTTAAATATGAGCTAATCTTTTATCTGTAACCAATTGTCTCTGCCGTCCGTATGTTTAATTAGAATAACTTAACATGAATTCTCCCCAGCTTTTTCTTTACCATACATTACCTTTTCAGTTGGAAAATTCCTAGCTGTTAATAACAGTAATTTTTATTAATCAATAAAAAAAGTCATTACATTTATCATGACTATTTTAACCGGGTTTTTTTTGTAGTGTTCGCCAAATTTTCTCTTCAATTCGCTAATTATATCTTTGCATTTTTTTTAATTGAGATTTTATTTTTCAATCGAATATTCATTTTTTTTCGTCCATTCAAGAATTTGATTTAATTTATTTTTCACTCAGACATTTTTTGTTACATTATCTTTCTTATTTTTATTTTATTTCTTCGTTTATTTATACTATTCCCTATTCTCTTTTTTGTTAATTTTCTTCCTCCGCTTTCAGGTCTTGTTCAGTGATTATATCAATATCCCTGTTTATATATATTATAGTCAACAACGAATGCTATGATGATGATGGCAATTGGTCTACTGGGGAGAAAAATCACAAAACAGAACTTGTTTCAGTGTTAGGTCATTTGTTGCTTTATTTTGTCACTCGGTCAGTCACAGCGAAGCAGAAAGAAATGGATAACGGGCAACACATCAGTGCTGAATTATTGGTTCTCTTAAGTATGGCCTCTTCTCGTATCTTTAATTCATTCCGCGTTCTCTGTTCACAGTGAACGTTATTTTCCTTGCACCCCTACCACCAAAAAAGAACCCTAACCACGATGTCCTATATATATATATATATATATATATATATATATATACACTGGGGTTTAGAACATCCTATTCTCATCTACGTCACGTGTGGGTTATGTATTCCATTCATTATCAACACTTAAACCTGGTGATGTTAGTTCAAACTGCCAGTTCAAGCAAATCTTGTTGCACCTATCGCTCGGGAGTGAAGGTTGAACTCTGTGTGGTCGGATCTCTTTCGGCTGCTTAAGTTTTCATTGCTTATCTATTAGTGCCAAAAAACCATGTTTACTATGCTACATTTACAGTTATGAACAAATATGCTTAATTGGTTATATAATTCATTTTCTTGACTATTCCCTATTCTCTTCTTTGGTAATTTTCTTCCTCTGCATTCAGGTCTTGTTTAGTGATTATATCAATATCCCTGTTTATATATGATAGTCACCAACGAATGCTATGTTGATGATGGCTATTGGTCTTCTCTATTAGTACCAAAGAACCATGTTTACAATGCTACATTTACAGTTATGAACAAATATGCTTAATTGGTTATATAATTCATTTTCTTGACTTTTAGTATTCGGGAAAATTGTGTCAATACATTCTAAATTTACTTATTCTCTCTAAAACGACGAAAAAATTAAATGTTGATGTTGCATTGTGCGTTTTGATAAAACCTGGGAAAATATATCGTTGATACCTGTTCAGTCTTGCGAGCTAATCGTGGTCTTGACCATCACTTTATGACTGTGTTTAAATGGAATCTATCGGGCACCGGATTTTGGGCGAAACTCCAACAAATCTGGTTAAGGCTGGCAAGGGTCCCACAATGCACTTCCTTATATGAGAGTGGGCGCTGATTTCTCACTACCATGATATGGATGGTTGACGACAATTTATCAGCTTCTTTCCCATTCTGTGTCTAAAGAGCAAACTGGTGACACAATGGTGTTTTCTTCCTTCAGCTTGAATTCCCACTGCTCTGTTCGAAACTTCTTTAATGATCTCTTTATCTTTCGCATATTTTAACGAATCATTACGTATATGCGTTCCGAAAAAGCTGTTGATTTTCTCGGTGCATACCTGGCACAACGGATAAAGACGTTAGGGTAAAGTTCTTCTAAATACAATCATCTGGAAGTTGCTGATAAACAAAAAGGAGTACGTAGTATAGCTTAATACATGTATAGGGTTATTTTTGGTGAAAAAAGTGCACTATACTTCCATGGATAAAATGAGTGGTTCGGTTCAAGGTTCAGTGTGTGCTCGTGAGTTCGACATGAAACACCTAAAGAAAGCCGAAAGATGCATCGACTGATATGTTGTGAATATAACATTCAAGATGAAGACAATTGTCCAGATACTGGTGCAAAAATGGGAGTGATAGTGCTGCCAATTATAATCTGAGCACTTGGAATGGTCTACCAAAGATTTTTAAAGGGGGCTGAAGTAGTTGAAAATTGGAGGAGCCGAGAATATCTAAACCACAGAACTGCTAATATCCGCTGGAATACTGAGAAAAGTCCTATAGACTTGATCTGACTCAGATTCCACAGGAAGGCCATCAGCTTACACTGCTGTAAAAAAAGAAATCTTAAAGAGGGAGGAAGGAGACTTACCAGCATCGAAGACACCGTTGACGCATCGATATAACGGCTCGAGGACTACATAGAAAAACACGAACAAGGACTAATTACAACCATCAGAAACGGTACGGACAACATGATAGACGAAAGAATGACAACTAGGAAACAGAAATGGGAGGGAAAACAACTCTATGGCCGCTTTAAACGTCTAATAAACCAGAAAACCTCGACCTGGCTAAGAAAAGGAAACCTTAAGAGAGAAACGGAATCACTCCTTATAGCAACACAGGAGAACGCCATGAGAACAAATAATATCAAAGCGAGAATAAATAAGACGCAACAAAACAGTAAATGTAGGCTATGCGGTGACAGAGACGAAACGATCAATCACATAATAAGCGAATGCAGCAAATTAGCACAGAAGGAGTATAAGGCGAGACACGACTGGGTCGGCAAGGTGATCCACTGGGAAATGTGCATGAAATTTCAATTCGACCATACAAACAAATGGTATATGCACAACCCGGCAAATGTCCTAGAAAATTACTCGCATAAACTCATAGGGGATTTTAACATATAAACGGATCACCTAATCCCGGCCAGAAGACCAGACCTCATAATAATCAACAAGAAAAAGAGAATCTGCAAAATTGTTGACTTTGCTGTCCCGGCGGACCACAGAATAAATCTGAAGGAAAGTGAAAAGTAGGTTAAGTACCTAGACCTTGCTAGAGAATTGAAAAAACTGTGGAACATGAAAGTAATGATTGTGCCAATTGTGATTGGTGCCTTAGACACAATAACTAAAGGATTATTAAAAGACCTGGAGGCATTGGAAGTTGGCGGACGGGTAGAGGCTATCCAAACGACAGCATTGCTAAGAACGGCCAGAATCCTGAGACGAGTCCTGGAGACTTGAGGAGACTTGCTGTCACTCAAACTCCAGAGAAAAAAACATCATCTAACACTGATGTGAAAAACTCTAAAGGGGTAAATAATAATAATAATAATAATAATAATAATAATAATAATAATAATAATAATAATAATAATAATAATAAAACTACGTGGAAAATCACGGAGATAGACTGACTACAGCCACCAGAAACAATACTGACAACACGAGGACCAAAAGTACGACAATAACCAGAAAATAAAAATGGGAAGAAAAAATTCTATGGACGTTTTTAGCGAATAATAAGCAACATCTCACACAAGAAAACGTGAACGTGCCTTAGAAAAGGAGAATTTAAGAGAGAAACTGAATCTCTCCTAACAGAAGCACAAAATAACGCCATTAGAATCAATCATATCAAAGCAAGATACGATACAACAAAACTGCAGATGTAGATAATGTGATGATATAGACGAAACCATGAATCACATAATAAGCGAATGCAGCAAATTAGCACAGAAAGAATATAAGCCTCTGCACGGCTTGGTGGGCAACGTGATCCCCAATGAATTGTGCAAGAACTTTAAATTCGACCACGCGAACAAATACTATATGTGCAACCCAGCATCTGCCCTGGAGAATGGGACCCACAGACTCCTATGGACTTACAAATGAATCACCGAATCTTGGGCTGACGGCCAGGCCTTTTATTAATCAACAAAAAAAAAAAAAAAATGAGAACGTGTACAATTGTAGACTTTGCTGTCCCTGCTGACCAGAGAATAAAACTGGAAAAAAGGGATAAGAAGGAAAATTACCTCGAACTTTCTAGGCAATTAAAAAAAAACTGTGGAACATGAAAGTGAGGTTTACATCATTTGTAAATGCGGCATTTGGTGCAGTCACCGAAATATTATTAAAGGGTTCAGGAGGACTTGAAAATAAGAAGACGAGTAGAAACCATACAAACTACAGCATTATTGAGATCGGCCAGACTACTGAGAAGAGTCCTGGAGACTTGTCACTGAAATTCCAGTTGATGTGAAAAACTCTCAACGCATAAATTGATGATAATTGTGACGGCAAATTAAAATAAAAAGATCACCGGATGAGCAACCATTTAAAAGCGTATGGGAACTGGTGCATTTAAATATTGTTATCACTAAACGGGGAGTTTGTTTTTCGCACGTGTAAAGACGGGGCGGTCAGGCACTTGATCCCTCGTAGAATAAGTCCTTGTTCAGAGTCCTTTCTCGGACATATAGGAACTGGCATATTATGTGGGGGTTAATTTGATGCTAGACTGACCGCCGCTTGCAAGGGGTTTCCAAATTTCACCTTACACACCCACCCACCAAGGCCACTAGCTCTTCCTATCCCTAGAACAATGGAAGATATGGACCTGTAGGTTTAGATGTAATAATATTAATTATAGTAGTCGACAACTCCGGTTTCCCGTATAATATTTTTAAAGGAAAATATAGGACAACTTAGGCGAGAACAACATGAAGCGAAAGAAGCTGAAAAAGAAATATGAAACAAGCAACTTGACAGTAGTCGACACAATGAACAAACTTCAACAGGTGGGGACATTAAAATATAATAATCTTTTTAATATACACGTGGACACACATTTTCAACGTGTCGGCTAAATTATCAGCAGATAATACATAACTATAAATATCTTTTTTCCTTTTCTTCTTTTCTTTCGTCTTTCTTTAAATTAAGAGAGAGAGATAGAGAATCATTGCAATGCATAAGAAGGGTGTAGGGAGAAACATTCTTAATGTTTACTTATCTGTTCGACGAGTTCCTTCTGAGAGTATTTTCTCTTTTACGGGCTGACGGACTTTATTTTATATATAGCTCTGGCTTGAAGGCATAAGGTTCCTCTTGTCCAAGATACTTTCCGTCTTCTCCCGGTGATTTCGGCTGTAGTTTCAATACATCTTATCACTTCAACTACTGTTCCGCAAATCCCGGTTTTGGCGCGAGATTCGCCCCATCTGTTCACGACAACCTCTGTTCCAAAACTCCTTTTCTTTTACCCTATTTCCGCTGATGGAACGAAGGTGCCACTTCCGTTTTAGGGTTCTGGCCACTCGTTTCGCTTCTATCTTCCTCATTCCCCTGTCAGGCGATTCCTTAGGACCACTATATCTTTCACCGGGTCACAGAATGCAAACATCTGTTGGCTTTCATTCTGACCCACATTCTTTTTCTCTGACAGGCCGTGAGGAATTGACCTATATTACTAACCTCTCTTAACGGTCATTCTTTTGGGTGGCCTGCAAATTCAAACACGGTGGTGTAGGGGACATTCCTTATATATATATATCCCCTCAGTGGTCGACCACGTGACATAATAAACAACTCCTGACTGCATATTACATCATCCCACTCAAAGGTACTTGTTCTATCTCTCTCTCTCTCTCTCTCTCTCTCTCTCTCTCTCTCTCTCTCTTGTCATCATCCTCTTTCACCCATTGCTCCTGGTATGACTTCTAAGCGACATCCTGTGTCTGCTCAGATCTGATGTAAGTTAGCATTTACTGGTTGGCAAACACAGGTGCGTCTATAATGAAACAGAACTCATGAGTGTTTCCTTTATTCTCGGGCAGTTGCCCGTATATGTTTTTAGGCTTACGTGAATGCTTTATTAGATGAGAGGCCAGTAGTCAAACAGTTGATGTCTTTTGGGTCTTACTTCCAGATTTAGTTCAAAACAGCACGCAGCATGCTTGTGAAGTTCTCATCCATCCTTTTCTCTACGCGCTTTGTTTGGATTCATGTGGTGCATCCAAATTGTAGTATGGACACAGATACAGCCTGGAAGAAATTGTTTTATCTTATAGGATAGATTATATTTCCAAATGATCAATCACCTGTAAATAGCATCCCACGCCACGCTTTCAGTAGATGAGATATTATGGCCGAGTTATACGAACTGATCCACTTATTATAGAAACTATCAACTTAAAATAGAGATGGTTCCTTTTTGTTTAAATAACATGTAGTTTTATTTGCATTCACGTGAACCTCAATGCAGTAGGGATACCGCTTGGGTTGGTGTCTTTACGGGAGACGCTATATCATCTGTGTTGTCCGTATCTGTCATAGTTTCTGCTGAAAACCGTCTGCTTCAAGCCGTGTTTAATGTGAAATTATTTTCTTTTATTAGATCTATTTAGATTCAAAGTATATAGTCAAAGTAAAGTATAAACAAGCATGGTGCCAATGTATCTCCTTGCAAGACTCCAGTGACTACGTCGAAATTATCGGTGTCTCAATTATGTACGCGAAACATTGCTTTCGTGTTGTTATAAAGCATCATTATAACAGCCTCAGTCTCTTTGAGGAGATCGTATCCAATTGTCTTTTTTCCGTATTTCCACTGGGTAAGGAATTGAATACTTTGGATAAATGTTTAAACAGTCGTGTTACATTGAAATTTTTAAACGAAGTGCTTCGATGATTTAATAGATTGTTGGAATGTGTGAGATACTGGAGTGACTTTTCGAAATCTGTTTTAATGTTTCCTTAGAATCTTTTTTTGATTTCGGGTAGGTTACCATTGAGAAGCAGATCATAAATCTTAGAAGCTATTCACAGTTAGAATTATGCCTCTGTAGTTCTTAATCATTTCGAGGTCACATTTCTTGGGAAAGGGACGGATGGATCTTTTTATCCATTTCAGTAAGTTTTGCTTATTGACTGCGTTCCTGATGCAGTATTTAAAAAAAAAGAACAGGAAGTAACTGACCTTGACGAAATACCCACCGATGTTTTCAACTGCAGGAAATTTGTAGAATTAATTATCTGATTGTGATATATAGAGTTCATGAAGTTGACAGTAACAGCATTATAAATGGATAACTTACAATGATTGCTATTAAACTTTCTGGTGTACAGCTGCGTCCTTATCTGAATAAATCTAATTGAAATTCTAATATATTAACTCCACAAGTGTAAAGTTGTTCTGGGATAAGTGAATGTTAAATGCAACTAATCGTAAAATAATGTTCACTCCATCAAAATATAAGTATATGTAGAAAAAAGTATATTACTTTATGTTTATGCTGAATTCGTATGAATAGGCTGCAATTTATTTGTTGTTCTCTGGATGACGTGAAGTTGTCTTACCGAGAAGAAATTAATTTATCCACTTACACATTGTGTGGGTTCCTGCTAGACGACATATTTTAGATGTAATCCCTTAGAATCTCCTTTTTTTTTATGTATTCACTGAGTGTTGGCACAGCGTTCATCTTTCATTCAGAAAAAAAGTTTAACAGTAAGGCTTATTGACGCTAAATTTATTCAGCTTCGATTTTTCTAGTCATTTCGCAACAGGCTAAAAGCTAATTAGATATTACAAAGAAAAAAAAAGGATAGATTTCTAAAGTTAACAATTAATAGTATTCTTTTCTCTTTAATAACAATAGAAAAATATAAAATATATACACATATTTCTATATATATTTTAATCTTTATTAACAGATGTAATTACAATAAGAGTGCGTTTTAAAGACTATATATATCGTATAAAGCCATGTATGGGTCTTCGATATGAATGATTTGTTTCTTAAAATAGGTAAAGAGCATTTTATTCGCCACTGAATAGATACATACTTATATTCACCTCTTTACCATAAACTTACGTTCAACTCCTCCATTTGTCACTGTTTTTATTAATCCCTTCTGAAACCGATTTGCTTGAATTATATATTTATATTGATAAATGAAATTTCGAAGATAGATGTGTTTTCGATGATGAAAAACGAATAAAAGATAGTGTATACCGATGTTCATAATGCATTAAAACCCAGCAGATATCCATTTAACTTACAGTCTATAAGAGGCGATTATTCAAATTCGACAAACGAAGAACCCTCCCCCACCCCCAAAATCTCGTATATTAAATATTACAACCCATTTCAGGTGAAGAAATCTACATTTACTGGATAGCATCAAACATTAACTCACACATGAATGCATTGAGATTTTACATATTTTACGGACAGATTTTAAAGGTATTAAACGAGGTAATTTATATGTTTTTACAATTATGCAATGTTATTTTATTCCTTAATTTAAAATAATTTATTTTAATAAATTTAATTTTACATCATCTTTTGCATTTTTTTCCCAAAAATATAGACTTTAGTTTCAATCAGGTTTGAGATGAACGGCATTTCTAATCATGTAGGCATTTTAAATTGATCGGAAATCCGTTTTAAGAAGAAAGATATGAGAAAATTCGTATACATCGCAACAATGTACACTTGTAGACATTTTGTTAAAAAATCTTCATGCAGTTTAAATATAACCAAGCATTGTTTTTACACGTGATGTATAATAAATTAAAAAGCATTCTTTATAGAGAATAGACATAACCAGGAATTGTTTATACTCGTAAATAAGATTAAGTTAAAAAACATAAAATAACGAACAATAGAAGCTTGATAACATTTCCGAAAATTATTCGATAATATGTAATCTACTAAGCTTTTTGCTTAGATGTAGCACAAGGCCGCATGAATTGGGCACCCAATGAGAATCGAACTCACTCGTGTAGGTTTGCTAGTCTACCTTGCTAACCATTACACCACCCGAGGTGCCCAAATTATTCGATAATATGATAAATACGTAGCCATTCGAAATTCAGGAGAAAATACGTTTTTAATTGTAAATTAGAATCATCTTCATAAATATGATTATTTATACATACAGGTATATGCATAGATACGAATACATATATAAAAAATATGAACCAGATACCAAGTAATTTTTTTCTCTTAACTTGTGTACATGCATGAGTAAAGACATGTGCATAGGGATTTAAAAGTTTTTATATATTTGTGTGTACAAATATCTTCAATATATAAATGAAAACATTAACTGTTCGACATGCACATACACCCGGATATACACACACACACACACACACACACACACACACACACACACACACACATATATATATATATATATATATATATATATATATATATATATATATATATATATGTTTGTATCTTAATAATGGCCATTTCAATTCCTCTAAGAATATGTCCTGAGATGAAAGATGAATGCTATCATTTCATAGAAATCTCTGCAACAGGTTGTAAAATTTTTGACAACTTCTTGCGAGAGTATATAGCTGCTCTGGCTTTCTTTGGAGAACACTCGCATAATATTGTTCATTCTCAAGATAGCACATATGACAGGGCTCTAGCAAATTCTATGCATTGTTTTGCAAATGTCTGCTGGAACAAGAGAGCTAACTGATTGTCAATGATTGTCAACGATTAGTTTAAAGTTGAGAAATAACATGGTCTGATCCTTGTCCCCGATTTCAAACCACAAACGCAGATCAGACTAAACAAGTACGTGGGCGTTTTTTTTTTCTAGTTAGAAATTAACAGATCAGCGTAGGGAGAACACATAAGAATTTCTTTTGAAACTGGGAATTTACTTCGCAATTATTTTAAACATTACCTATATTCTAAACGGCTGGGAGAGAACGGAAGACAAATTCGTATTCGTAAATACTGATAAATCAATATGAATTCAAAAGCAGTAGATTGTACATGAGAAAATATCTATTTTTCCTTACTACGGTATTCAAATTTTAAATCACAATTTGTTGTCGATGGTAATATTTTTAATTAATTCAATAAAATATCGAAGGCAAATCACCCAAATCCAAAATTAGTTGCAAGCTTAAAACCATTATCACACACGGTCGGTTGAACTGACAACACGCTGAGTGTGAGAGGTATCCTGTCTATACAGTATCTGATGGTGAAGTTACAGTTCTAAGGATTTAGATTTGTGTTGAGAACCATTAAACCCCTTTAATCTCAAATCCATTCGAATCTTGTGATGTAGTACCTGTTAAGGTCCATATTAAAAATCAGTTGATTTTTTTTAATATATGTACGAGATCGGACCGTAATTAAAAAAATGCTTAAAAATTATTCCACAAAAAATTTAGATATGAACATAAAATAAACGAGATTAACTAACTTCTTGGCATAAATAATGTTAAACGGATTGACGTGCCGGTAAAATCAATCAAGGACGATAAGACTACCTGAGCCGATTATCTGATAATAATAGACACACGTTATAATTTATCTTAAGTATAAGGAGCAGTTTAATCGAAAATATTCTGGAGTGTCAATTAATATGCCTATTGATTCTTTGCTAAGCTCAGTTTAATATTTTTTTCTATTTCATTTATATTTTATATCAAATGATAAGTACATCAAGCAGGAATGCAAAAGTAACTATCATCGAGATGCTTTGATCCATACATTTCTTGGAAAACCTTAAAACAAAATCATATATTTACGGACATTTACGCCCTTTTACTCCGGCCATAGGACATATTGCTTACAAATGTGTCTAAGGCGAGTATTCTTAAAAAATAGCCATATTCATGGCTATGCATCGTATATACGCATACACACACATACTCATAATTAAACGTGTATACACACATAAATATATATAAATAAATCACAAAAAAAATGCACACGCATATAATATCACATAACAACACGCAAACACTCACACACACACACGCAAAAAATATCTATCTATCTATCTATCTATCTATCTATCTATATATATATATATATATATATATATATATATATATATGAATGTGTGTATATTTTGGAAGTTTACGTGTGTTAGAAGATATGGTTACAATTTATAGATTAATTTAAGAATGCATTATCTTATAGAAAATAATTTACCAAAACTTTTTTTTGTATATGGGACGTATTTACACATTTAATACATTTCAGCATTTCACATTTTATTTCCTAATTCATGAAAGGAATTCATGAATCATGATCATTTAATGTTTCTTAATTATTTCTGAAGTATGGAAATACAAATATTTACTTTATATAATACGTGGTGTAATGGTTATCGTCGTAGGAAATGGACACGACGACACGAGTTCAAATCCTGGACGAGACTGATTTCATTTCACACAGCACTAATACCCTTGGGAAAGGTATGAAACCAATTAGTCTCCCTCAAGCTATGGGTAAATAGGGCAGACTGGGTTCTTCAGCCTTCGTGAGGCAACTAGTGTAGGAGAAGGAAAACTCTGAATCCAAACCTGTTAAACTCCGTTTAAAAATTGATCTTATGTCATATCCTGCTCGAGCGGAGGTGTTTGTAAATATGATAATACGTGTACTTTATTTTAAATGTTTCATTATCAGCTTATTATGAATTCTTTCCCTTTAATTTTGTTAAATGTATGATATAATTTCCATAAAGAGGGATTGATAATCTTACTGATTAAAGGGCGGCATAAGCCCGTTGAAGGGGATTAAGGATAATAATATAAGGAAACCCGAAGAAAGAACCTGGATTTTTTATGAAAGTTTACGAAATAATTCTAGAGAAATCATCTATAGATGAACATAGGTCAGAGGAAATAATTAATTTAAGGCTCTAAAGAAATGATAAACGCTTGTATTTAACAACAAAGTATTAGTCGTCAGCGAAGAAAACGCAAAATCAACAATATTTTATCAAAGGGATATAAAATAGGGGTGGCTTGAACCTTTGAAAAATCAACCATCTATGCCATACCGAAAATCAAATAAGTTTTTACCAAAATTGTTTTCAGAGGATAAAACACAAATAGAAAATTCTGCAAGATTTCTACACGGATCATTCAATCCAGAAAAATAGATCTCTTAATTATAAATAATGAAAAGGAAATGATCAAGTAAGGAGTCGCGTTGTGTTGCGTTCAAGAAACAGGGGATGAGTTCTTAGTTGATCAGTGATCGTCTTGTGATTGGATGAAATTGTGACATCAAATCACCAAAACAACAGTAGAGATTTTATTATGTGGGTGATATAGGGCGCCAGATTTTCAGTCTCGGCCAAAACTCCACAACTAATATTACAAAGATTTGACTGAATTTTATGCTAAATATTTTTTGTTATGTTTTTTTTTTTTTTTACTATGTGACATATCCAATTAAAGTTTTTTTTTTGTCACTCTGTATGCGAGACACTCTCTTCATCACGTGGAAATGACACTTATGATTCCAGTCCGGCAGGTGTTTGAAATCTCAAAATAAATACCCCCACCAATAACCATCGAAGAAATATTCCGATTATTGTAATATACACCAACTGATAACGATAATATTAATGTTTGGTGACATTGAGCCACGATATATGGTTCAAGTAAATTGTCAAGTAAAATTGTATAAAAATTAAAACCAGACAAATCTCTGGACCTGTGAAATTGCAAAACATTGTCAAACATAAATTCTGTATTTATTGTAAGCCTTAGAAAGGCAAATGGAAGATTTAAAACACGATGCAAAACGACTGGAAACTCAGAATTATTTAAAAAAAATTAAAACCGCCGTGACAACAGTATTTTAAAATACAGCATATACATATGTAGTATTAAAGACACTTGTTTTAACATGATCACAACTCACAAAGTAATGATGCTTTGTAAAAGTGATGTGTTTTAAATAAAAATGCACCACTCTACGCTGCAAGCCTCTAAAATTATAATACCCGTTCACATAACTCGGCAGCAATATCTCATCAAACGAAAATGATGTCAACAAATGCTTTGTGAAAGTGTGGAATGCTATTGATAGGTTATCGATTATGAGAAAATCTAATGTGTCAATGAAATTAAAAACAAACTGCAGTTGTGTCCATACTACTATATGCATGCACCACATGGGTGCTACCAAAGCGCATAGATAAAAAGCTATTTGGATACTGCACAAGAATTCTGAGCTGTTTTGGACAAATCCTGGAAGTAATACAACAGCTGTAAGGCCACTTAATTCTTATCTTATAAACCATTCGAGTAAGACTAACGAGATATGTGGAATACTGCCGAAAAAGCTAAGTTGAACTGGTTAGTGACATTCTTTGATGGACCAGCAAAAACTTTTATTAGCTCAGTACGTACGCGGGATATAACCTTGCAAACCCTCCAGGAGCATTCGATAATAGGGACTGATGGCGAGAGAGAGAGTCAGGGGACACCGTGCTGTCAGTTCCACTGATAAAGATTGATTCCAAATAATTATGAGTTTTGACTTTTCTCTTTTTAAGCGAACTTTTTCAACTACTAAGTAAATCATCTTAAATTGATAAGAAGGGACAGCGACCAAAATTTTGTGAGTGCCACAACACAGATAGGAAAAAAATTATACGAATCGCGTCAATGATATCCATATGAAAGATATAATATCTATTATGTTTTACCTTCTATCAGCTTTGGAAAAAAAAACATCATGTTTTTCCCAAGATCTCCCATGCTATTCAGGCAGTAATACTATTTTTTCCGATTTTTCTGTTTAGGCCAGAACAGTGTCCTGGCCTACTGTTGGTAAATAAAATCTAAGTAATTTTTTGCTTTTCTTCCAAACTGAGAATTCCATTATTGCCTATACTCACCGGAATAGGAACATCTTTTTCCTTCAAAATCCTCAGTTTGTTCACATATTTTCCTAGTAGAAATCAAACACCATAAATATTATCTCGTTTTAGTACGGGTGACCCATATTATACGCAATCTCCATCCTGGAGCGAATGAAATGCACCCATTGGTATCAAAATCAAGCTAGACTGCGTCATCACAGTGAGTAGAAATCTAATCACGCTATTACGTTCACTTTCTGATTAATATCTTTGAGAAAAGTATGAAAATCCTTATCCTCCCTGCTATGGTTTAAATTGTATCGTTACAGTTCTTTTACAAAAATGCCTTCGAAATTAATTGACCCTCGAAGGAAACGAAATGGAACCAAAATCAAGACAACTACTTTATCAGTTTCTGATGCTCACCTCCTAAAAGCTGCAAATAAAAACAAGGTTTTATCTCACATAATCGATAATATACGATTTCACGGCACAAAAAGTATGTGAAAGTAAGAATAATAATAAGTATTATAGTACCAAACGTATAAATAATTATTAGAATACTTGGAACGGTCCATAGGATGATCAGAAAACTGAATAAAATTAAAATTCAAGTATTAACTGAAACATTTATGACAATATTCCTGATATTGGCAAGTATATTGTGGAACAGTGAGAAAACGAGGTGTTGTGTCAAAATAGACAGGAATCTTGTGGTATCCTAAAGCGATGGAAAATTGGAAATGAGTCAGCTCATGAAAAGAAGATTGAAAATATATAGATTCCCGAAAAATCGATATGACCGGCCATTTTGTCACATTATTCACAGGTATGTATATATATATATATATATATGTATATATATATATATGTGTGTGCGTGTGTGTGTGTGTGTGTGTGTGTGTGTGTGTGTGTGTGTACGTGTTATGACGTGTATATATCGTTGAGATGTTTACTGTTTAATAGCATTTACAATACACCGGTTGTTGTTCGGTTAGTTTTTTTATGGATCCATCTAATTTACACTTTCTTGATCCTGCTACTAGGGCGTAGTTCTTGGTTGCTCTTATGCTGCTCGGGAACCTGTGTTGTTTTACTTTGTGTCCTTCTAGGTTTATTCTTATGGTCGTTCCAGGAATAAGTTCGTTTACTTTGCTTGTCTCTTGTAGCGGTTGATTATCACTTTCTTCCTCAATCTTTTCTGTCTTACTGTTGGAACCCTAATTCCCCTTCCACTTTCCACTCATCAATTCATTCTCCATTTCTACGTCTCTGAGTTCGATTCTGAATCTTAACTGATTTTCATGGGCTAGTATTTACCACCCAAATTTCTCTTCTCTTACAGTACTATACCCTTTTTGTAACAACTTTTTTACTTTTTCAAGGTTTCAATCTCAATTTTTTTTTACCAAACATTTTCTTTTTTTTTTGAAAATGACTAAGTTTTAGAGACTGATTTTTCTTCCCATTAATTCAGGATTTTAATTTCTTCCTAGTTATGGAATCTTTCGGTTACTTAGGAGCTACGTTCATTTAATAGGGAAATTGCCTTTAATCCAATTTTCAGGTTTTGTATCATTCTTTCTGCTGGTGGCACGGTGGCGTCTTGTATAAGATGAACAAAATACGTTATAATGAATATAGAATATCGTCGCAAAATTCCGTCGCATTGTTAGTGAGTATCGTTTACAATACTTTAATTTTCCTGAAAAGACTGTACACAGTTTTGCATTTCGGCTGTGGGTTTTCTATTTGTTACTTTGAGAACAGTTCCGTCGATTTGCTTCAAAAGGAGATTGCTCTTTCTCAATTTTGGTTTATTCCTTTTCTTTCAGATGTTACCCGATATTAAAGTGACTTCACTCTCGGTGTGGGTGTCCTCGTGGTGTAATGTTTAAAGCGATGTACTGCGGAATCGTAGTAAGTGAGTTCGTACTCCAGTCGCGCTATTATATTCACTTTCGGGCAAATACCCTTGGGAAAGGTATGAACCCCCTTATCCTCCCAACTATGGGTTAAATAGTACCACAACTGTTATTCTAGGAGAATAGCTTTGGCATTAAATAACCTACAAAAGTTGATATGCCATTAAACAAAGAAACCAAACCTTCACTCTCGGTGTCGACTTTCATGTGAAAATGCAAATTAATTTTTCTTTGGTATTGAAATGTGTGTTTATCCCATATATTTGGGCACTTTCTGTTCGAGGATCTGCGTCTTCTATCCGATCTATTCTTCTTTTGTACTTGCATAGTACCTGAAAATAATCTTTCTTTTTGCGGTTTGAATATATTTCACAGGGCTGGTCGTTTAGTCTTTTTTTTTCTCATATTACTTGCCACACTAAGCGTATTTAATCAAGAACTTGTTATTTTTTCTTTTTTCTTTTTGTTTTATTTATTTAATTTTCTTTTTTTTTTTTTTTTTTTTTGATAATCTTGTTGTTGGTTCACTTTTAATCACTTCTAATTGCAAAAAAGTTATGCTCACTTCAAAGTTCACGCTACTTTTCTGTAAACTATCGTGTATTTTTGCTTATAAGATGTGTCCTGAATGCCTTCTATGATCAGCGAAGTATTAATTTATTCTCTGTAATTATAACTCATTTCCATTTCTTCTAATTCGCAATACTTAGATTTCTTCTTCAATGTGAAAACATATAGTAATATCGACTCGTTCGGGTCAACTCAAGTTTCCATGAATTTAGTTTTCTGAGTTTAAAATAGAAAAATATGTTTTTCTTAATTATTATAAAAACATCATAAAAAGTTAATTCTTCTAATTCTCTTGGGTAAGCTATTGATGATTATTTCTTCAGAATTCCACATCCTGCAGTAAACAAAAGTAGGTCTATTTATATTATTACTTCAAGGCGAGAAAACCCAGATTGGATCTTTTGCAAATTCTACAAACAAACAAATATATATATATATATATATATATATATATATATATAAAGTGTGTGTATTGCATGAAGAAAACTAAAACAAAACAAAATAAATATTTTTACCCCTGTAGAGATTTTATAATCATAAAAACGCATTTTTAAAGGAAATGATAATCAAATTGCGCAATGCTATATATATATATATATATATATATATATATATATATATATATATCATGTCGTGCTGGTAGCACGGATATCCCTGACCCTATCTTGCCACTCCTCCCTATCGTTCATCGCCCTAGGCAGGTCCTCAGGACAACATCCCGTATCCTCACATAGCTGCTGAATGTATGTTCGTGCTGGTCGTCCTGCTTTTGCACGGTCATGTGTGGGGGTCCATAAGAGTACATCTCTTCTGGGTTCGTCCCTGCTTCTCCAGCAGTGTCCTGCATGTCTGGTTCGTCTAACTTGAATAGTTTTCGTGATAGGAGGCAGGTGGCCGTACAGTTGGTGTCTTGTGGGGTGATGCCGCCAGGACTTGTTCAAGATTGCTCGTAGCATTTTTGTGTAATTGCCGTCTAGCTTCTTCTCCAGCCGTTTTGTTAGAGTCCATGTAGTGCACCCATATATATATATATATATAGTAATGTAGGTTACCATAGTCAAGGACGACCAGAAGGTTCTACACCGAGTTGTAGGGGAAGGCT
>CAUZXS010004137.1:0-2500 GCA_963585895.1 Sepioteuthis lessoniana
GGAGGTCATCAGTTGGGAAGTATATATATATATATATATATATATATATATATATATATATATATATATAAAATCATGTTCTGAATTATTTATCGTATTTGTTTAATTACATACGGTCCGGTTGATTTCAATTTTCCGTCATATATATATATATATATATATATATATATATATATATATATATATATATATATAAAAATGATGAATGCTTTTACAGCAGAATATGTATACAACCCATACAAGTATCAAATTTAGTACTCGATGTCAGTTTCTGTGGTGTGCAAAAACATGATGGAATAATTCATATTATAGCTGCTTCTATTTGATAAATCGAACATGTTTTAGAAATAGAAGCTTTAACATAATTATGGAAGTGGGTTCTCTTCTCTTCAGACTTCAATTAATGTACTTCCAGTTGATAATTTGATATTTCCTGTGTTATATATAACATCGGTACAACTCAACAGAAGTAAAAATACATAAAGGTATTGTATGAAAGCAATATAACATTGTCAAAACATGTATGATTAAAGATAAGATAAAACAGGCATATATTCCACAGTAAAAGGGAATATTGGGTGAAAAGCAAAAGTTTACAAAGAAAGTTCTAACAGCTGCGGATTGTGTATTGGGGGAAATTATGTTTCTAAAAACACGGAAAACACATTGCAAAACTTGAGCAGTGAGCTTATATAGATGTGTCGAGTTGTTATAAATGTCTAATGTATTAATTAGCACCAGAATCATGCTATTAACATTCTCCTCTTTTTAGACAGTTCAAGATATATATCATCATGATCATGTCGTGCCGCAAGCACGGATTAAAGATATATATATATATATATATATATATATATATATATATATATATATATATATATTTATATATATATATATATATATATATATATATATATATATATATATTATATATATATATATACGCTACCCCATGGGGGTTGAGTACTCTGGCGAAGGAATTGTCGGCCACCGCTAGCTCTTCGCAAGAATTGAGCACTCTGGTAGCCGATAGGTTATAGAAATGTAAACAAAGGCTGCTGCTGCTGTTGCTAAAATAAATACCTTAAAATTCCCTTAGCCAACGTGGTCTGCTTTGTGGCCGAGAGGTCTGAAACTTAGTCTAACATAAAGTTGGACGGGTTTCGATCCCGGCTTCGAGCGTCCTGCGTGTCTAGCCACACTGAAGAGTTCTGATAGAACCAAACAGTCTGTCTGTGGATGACAATATGTGTGTGTCTGTATGTGCATTCAACTTTGTTACGTTTGTTTCAATCTTTTCGCATGATTGCTATATAGTAATGATTTTTCAATGATCTTTCCACTTTTAAATTTGATAATTGTATACATTAGATGAAACTCACATTATTGGAGTTTGTGTTCAGACATTGGTATTTAATTTGTTGCTTTACTGCAGTGCCATCTGTCAGTTTTTCTTGTAAATTTTTATCATTCCTTTATCCACACACACACACACACACACACACACATATATATATATATATATATATATATATATATATATATATATATATATATATCATTGCTCAACGTAAAGAGGATTTGTTGCAGAGACTAACAGAAAGACAGACTGATTGACAGAGAGACAGACAGAGAGTACTGAGATCGAGCAAACAGGAAGCATAAAAGAGAAATTAAGACATATATATTGCTATTCATAATTTATAAAAGCATGCAATTTTTTTTAATTTCATTTGTTTTTTGAGCGACAAATGCATCAATTTAATATTGCTCGTTGTCAATTATACCAATCAATTAGTGTATGTTTTTTTCGTTTGATTTTCTATTTATTATTGTTTTTTATCTATTTCGCACTTTTCACAAGAAAAACACAACGTGTTAGAGGCGACACAATGAGAGAACTAGCGTGACTTTAGTCTGGTTACTATTTGACTTATGCTTACTTTTTCTATTGACATTCAACTCCTGGAACCTAGTTTGAAGTTCGAAATAAATGTAATATTTGCCACGTAGAATTTTACAATTTTCTGTAATACATTTCATATTCAATTAAGAATTTGGCCCATTCAGCTGGGGCTGTAGAAAGCACCGACTGCACCTCTGTAGTGGGATAAAACAGCTCCAATGAGTGTCCTGTATATGACACTAAGCAATCTGATGGTGAGGTCCCAGTAATGCAGAAGATTTAACGGATTGCGGAGTACCCCTTCATTGCCAATACTCTCCGGTCCACTCTAGCCTGGAATGGTAGCATCTGACAGCGTCTTATCTATAGGTCAAATAGAACATGACTGTGGTTTCGAGAATTTACAGTGTTGACAGTGTATTTTTACTACACTGAATTGTTTAAAATAGAACAATTTTGAAATTTACACAGCGTACTTATGCTAAACTGAATTGCTCAAAACAGAAATGTTGATGTCCAAACTGCATACTCATGCTAAACTGAATTATCTGAAATAGAATTGTGTTTATATCAAACTCCTTGCATTGCCCAGCC
>CAUZXS010004137.1:7500-21694 GCA_963585895.1 Sepioteuthis lessoniana
ATATACTACTGAATCTGCCATGAGAAAAAAATGAATTATTTATAATTTCAAGATGAATGTAAAGGTCAAATGCTGAATATTTGTTAAATGATTAATTTCGTTTTTTTTTTATTTTAATTTCTTTTTCTACAAAAAAAAATTGCAATGCACGGTGCATTAACAAAATACAGAAGACTTACATTTAAGTGAAAATCTCTTTTTTTGTCAGATCTGCAGTCGAATGATTCATAGACTAGGTTATCAACGAAGCGTAAAAGCAAGGCGAATTATATACACTTCATTTTAATTTATAGTAAAAACAAATGCAATCTTTATATCATTATAGAAATATATTTTTTCGTTTCATATTCTCCTGTTAAAGGGATACAAGGCTTTCTGTGAGATAGTATGAAAATTCCAGTATCAAATGAATATATATGTATAATTTCAAATCCCTAATATTCCTTTTGAAGATTTATTATTCAATCGACGAAAAATCCCTGAGATAAAATTTACAAAAGTAAAATAGTAAATGAAGGAAGCAATAATGCACGTGGAATGAAAGGGAAAGTCAAGCAAAATCGTGAATTATTTATTCAGTGCAATTATTGGGTGGTTGAATTTATGAACGTAAGGCTTTTTTTGTTAACAGAGAGACATATATATATATATATATATATATATATATATATATATATATATATATATATATATATATACATTGTAGAAATTTTGGTAAGGAACTGGTGATCCTGTTTCACCGAACAGCAGCAGCCCCTTGGGATCACGTAGCGTCCATTATAAAAAGAGCTCCACTGGAGACTCGCTCTCTTTTGGTTCCACTACCAACACTGTTAGCATCAGGTCTTTCGTAGCACCCCTTGACGGCATACGTATTTTGGTACCTTCCACCAACGGGACCCAAGAGCGACAAACGCACGTGCTGAGTTTAAAGAAACAGGACACACACAGTTAAGTTACAGCAGGCATTTTATCTGCAAACACACTTTACCTTCACAAACCTTATCAAACCTACTTTACCTTATCAAACATACTTTATAACAACCTTGCAACTAAACCTTACAAAACCCATCCAGCTATCGGAACCTTGTGAACTCTTTTTTGAACTGTTACTTACACATTCGTTGTTTATTCCATTTGGTGTAAAACCCTGTTTATTGTTGTTGTTGTTGTATATAAATTTTGTTGCATGTATAAGTCATTCGTCCCTTTCTGCTGTTTAAGTAAGGTTTATTCCTTTACAAAACGTAGGAATAAACCGGGCTTTTCGGGGCATATAAAATCCCCCATAATATATATTTATATTCTTCTTACAACGTGTGAAAGCACGTGTGATACTCTGTCTTCATCAGCCGCAAACCAGGGGTAATGACACAGTTTCGGTAGCTCAAAGCGATATTGCCACTCCTGGCGCTACCATGCAGCATTTGCCACCGGACAAGGTATTAAGAAAATTATCCAAACCTTTTCCACGCAGTCGGCACGCAGTGTCTCGCCGCGGTTTTTCTTCTGCTCGTGTGCTTCCTCCCGGTTTTCTTACCAAGGTACATTCAATTCTATGAGGAGGACACTCTTCTTTCAACTGGACCATGCTACAATGCCCGGCCGCTTTTCTGTTTAAATAATGTGCAGTGGGAATTGTACAGTGGTCTCGAGATTCGCTTAAACTTTCCCGTCAGTAGCTCTGTTCAGTAGCTTTATATATATATATATATATATATATATATATATATATATATATGATGGGAGTAGGAAAGATTTTGAACCCTCACCTAGAAAGAAAAAATACCTGAATGTTTTAGTTTTGCCAACAGACAATCGCTTTTCATGAAACTAGAAAAATAATTTTAGATTATTTTGGTGAGGGGTTTGAGGCATCTACAGGTGAGTTGTGTACCTGGGAACAGATTTTGAACTATTACGCAAAAATTCGTAATATATATATATATATATATATATATATGAAGATTAAATAAAGACATAAGAATTGGCAACTTAAACAACGCATTATTCCTACACATTTCTCAACATAATCATAACATTGACTTCAACTCTGCTAAGATGCTCACTTACATTCATAATAAAAATCTTAGACGAATTTTCCAAGCCGGCGCTAACTCATTCCTAAGTTCCCTAAATACTCGTCCTGGCTTTTATAATATTTCTCCTTACTTGAGCAAGCACATTTTAAATAGCTACAATATATTCCATCCTTAGTTAATATTTTCCGTATTTCTCATAATTTCCATGCTTTCTATTCTTTTTGTTCTTTCTTTTTTTTTCTTCCTTCTAACTCGAAATGTTTCTCGTTAAACAACATACAGAAATTCTATACAATATTCCTAATAAGTCAAATGACGCAATTTAAACATCAAACGCTGATTCGCCAGTTAAACGGCCAACTTTTTCTTACTAGGTTTTTGTATTTCCCATTTCTAAACATCCATCGTTAACTTAAAATTATTAATATCACCCCTCATGATCCTGATGATGGTTCAGTAGAACCGAAACGCAATAGTGTCGACCCGTTAATAAATCATTCCTTCCACTTGGATCGTTGTTATCAGTTTTTCTACACACACACACACATTGAAAATATCTAGTCAATATATTTTGCATATGAAAAATGTGTTAGTGTGAGTATGTCACTGTATAGGAGATAAATTAATTCATTTACTTATATGTAAGCGGCTGCAGCTAAAAAAAAGTATAAAAAACAGAAAGTTACATTTGAGGTAAGATTGAAATTAGATGAAAAAATTGAAAATCTATCTATTCTTTTAATTGAGTAAAATATATATTTTAACAATCTAGGAGGGAAATAATTTCCTAAACTAATTTGGGTGTTGATCCTTTAAATATTTCACGACAATTCAAATCGTATCGTCTGCGAAATCATGAAGAAAAATTTAAAACAGCATGCAAATACTCAATGGTATATAAACGCCAAAAAACAAAAAAACAAATGCAAATAAAAAACTTTCTTGATACTATTTTTGTGCTAACATTAGTTTTGTTTTGTTTTTTCGGAATGGAAATCGATTGATTATATATATATATATATATATATATATATATATATATAAAATTGATGGAACATATAGTTCAATGGGTACCGTTATAACAATCGTAATGAATGGACGCAGTGACGTGAATTCAACTTCTAAAAAAGCTGGTTGCACTTCGGATCACGCCAATGCAGATGGAAGAGTTATAAAACAAACCATTATTCCTGGAGCTAAGTATAAGTAGTAAGGGAGACTGCAATGGCAACTGGCAAAGAAGTGAAAAAAGTATATTGTGCTGAATTCTGCTCAAGCGGGCGACTGGGTATACATATATCCTGTAGAAATAATGGCAGACGCAGACTACGCTGATAATTGAATGCTTCCGCTAAATAAGCATGTCCTTGCTGAAATTGTTAGACTAGTTTACATGCATTGGTAGCAATATGTAGGCTATCTACTGAGAGTGAAGCCAATTACGCTAAGCAAAGGGGTGTAATGCTACTGAGAGGTTATCGAGCAAACTGAAAGCTGGTCTCTGTGATAAACTATAACGTGTTTTTTCCAAGCTCATGCCATATCGATAATACTGTATGGATGCGCCACTTGAAATCTAACAATATGCATCAAGAAAACGCCCAACAGAAACTGCAGAATAATTCTACGTGTTGTTTTGGACAATTCATAAAAGCAAAAATCATCGAAGCAATTGTTTTACAGCAATTCAAATTTATATATATATATATATATATATATATATATATATATATATATATATATAAATATATATTTATAAATATATATATGTGTGTGTGTGTGTGTGTGTGTGTGTGTGTTTCCTCAGTGATGTTTCTGTCACTTTCTTGTTCAATTTATATCTAATCTTGTTAATACACACACACACACACGCACACTCACACACACACACACACACACACACATATATATATATATATATATATATATCATCCTCATCATCATGTCGTGCCGCTAGCACGGTTATCCCTGACCCTCTCTCACCGTTTCTTCCTATCGTTCATCACCTCTAGCTGCTGTATGTATGTTCGAGCTAGCCGTCCTACCTTTGTTCGCCCATATGTGGGGGTCCCTAGGAGTACATCACTTATGAGCTCGTCTCTGCTTCTTCAGCAGTGTCCCGCATGTCTGGTTCGTCTAACTTGGATAGTTTTCGTGATGGGAGGCAGGTGGCCGTATAGTTGGTGCTTTGTGGGGTGTTGCCGCCAGGACTTGCTCGCAATGTCCACATACTCGGCATATATTATAATATATTCAAGATATTTCTAAGTCGCACTGATGGACTGATGATTGATTAATTGTCAATAATCTTCTTTTAAATTTTGAACATAGTATTTTCTTTTTCGATAAAAGGTAATTACGTTTTTGTTTCTTATTTTAATCCGTTGCCTAAATTGCTACTTTAAAATCTTGTTTTGAATAAATAATTTCAGACAACTTCATTTTAATTTAATTATGTGGGATAAAGGGATTGTTCTTAACTAATCTGAGAAGTCTCGACATTTCAGTCATATATTTTATTTTAGTTTCATGTTCCTTTTACTTATACTTTTTAATAAACTATGTCGGTATTTTAAATACCTTGTTGTAGTATTTGAAATATGATCTACATAATTTATTCATTGTACATATTAGGAAATATGCCATAAACTTGTTCGCCTGTGGTAAGAGAGGAAATTTACTAAGCTTTTTGCTTAGATGTGGCACAAGGCCATATGAAGGGGCACCCGATGAGACTCGAACTCACTCGTGTAGGTTTGCTAGTCGAGCTTGCTAACCATTACACCACCAGAGGTGCCCTCGCCTGTGGTAAGAGTGGTTATTGCTAATATTGATGTTTCCTATTGGTTAAGTGTGAAATGTTCTAATTAGCATTTCATAGATACTGCCGTTATGGTGAGAAGTTTGATGATTAGAAATTTTATTTGCCGCGAGCGAAGACCCCCATATAGTAAAATTCGGTAGTGTATTTAAGTGGAATTTGCCTTACTTCCAAAGTGAGAGAATTTTAAGTAAAATTATACATAAAACAGATACAAATGTATTACAATGTTCTTGAGACAGATGGGTGGTCGACTTCATTTACAAGATGTAAAAATTAGTGAAACTGATTTGATTTAAGCGTATATATATATATATATATATATATATATATATATATATATATATATACCATATATATATAGATGTGCGTGTGTGTGTGTGTGTGTGTTTGCGTGTGTAAGTGTCTGTCTGTCAGTGTACGCACGCGCGTGTGTGTGTGTGTGTGTGTGGAGGTTTTTCTGTGTGTGTGTGTGTGTGTGGAGGTTTTTCAGTGTGTGTGTGTGTGTGTGTTTGTGTGTGTTTGTGTGTTTGATTTGGGCGGGAGGGTGAAATTATGTAAAAAAACCGCCTTCATGAGCGTCTGATATTTCCCTCGCTCAATAAGAAAAAAGCATGAAAATGATGAAGTCGGAATTATCCTGGGGCAATGTCTTCGTTTCTCTTTACTTATTTTTTGAGTTTTTGGAACGTACTGCGAGGTATTTAAATATACGCAAAAGCGAAAAAAGAATCACAAAGGTTAGACTGTTGAAATGTCTTAAATTTCTTAATGTAATCCCATTCCCAGCAGGAATGGGTGAATGTCCAGCTGAAGGGAAGGAGTTAGCCGTAGGCACATCGTTCATTTTTGCTGCAGAAGAATGTGCAACTTAGCGGAATAACTCCAAGTAGATGTTCATAAAATAGACAACACGATGTATACATGAGCTCATGACTTCCTGGAAATAAAAGACGAGTATTAAGGCACAATATCACTCATTAAGTACACAAAAAGTAAATATTCATATTAACTCAGTAATTGGTATCTATTTTAATAAATGTCTGGAAACATTTAAGCAATAACGATGCATTAGTAAACAATGTCAATTTCCGGAGAGAGGCAGACATCTATTTCTTAGAATAATAATACATTAAGTGCTAATGATCGTGAAAAAAACACTTGTAGGATATAAGAAAATCTTCCGGATCATTAACGTTTAGAATATATATATATATTTTCGAACTGACGAAGAAAAGAAGCAGAAGATATCCCGCAACAACAATTACCGACGCCGACTACGCCGATGACATAGCGATACTGGCAAATACACCTGACCAAGCCGAAACACTTCTGAATAGCCTGGAACGAGCAGCAGCAAGCATAGGCCTCCATGTTAAGGCACACAAAACGGAATATATGTGCTATAACCAAACGGGGGACATCTCCACTCTAGAAGGAACCCCTCTTAAACTAGTAGACAAATTCACGTACCTAGGAAGCAGCGTCGAATCAACCGAAAAGGACATCGAAACGAGGTTAACGAAAGCATGGACAGCTATCAATAGGCTATCGACTATATGGAAATCAGACCTAACCGATAAAATGAAACGCAGTTTCTTCCAGGCAGCGGTCACATCGATACTGCTATATGGATGCACTACATGGACGCTAACAAAACGGCTGGAGAAGAAACTAGATGGCAATTACACAAGAATGCTGCGTTCAATCCTCAACAAGTCCTGGCAGCAACACCCCACAAGACACCAACTGTACGGCCACCTGCCCCCTATCACGAAATCTATTCAAGTTAGGCAAACCAGACATGCAGGACATTGCTGGAGAAGCAGAGATGAACTCATAAGAGATGTACTCTTATGGATCCCCACACACGGCCGCGCAAAAGCAGGACGACCAGCACGAACGTACATTCAGCAGCTATGTGAGGATACAGGTTGTTGTCCTGAAGACCTACCTAGGGCGATGAACGATAGGGAGGAGTGGCGAGAGAGGGTCAGGGATATCCGTGCTGCCAGCACGATATGATGATGATGATGACAGTCCAAATAAATCGGAGTCGGGAATAAATCCGTCAGGACAAATTCATTCTACTAGAACACTTAAATTTTTCCTGGTAAAGAGCTCAATGTGACTAACATCACAGAGCAAAAATTTCTTTAAGAAAAACAAAATCGGTCACATTAGGATTATAAATTTATTTCCATCCTGTTATGGGTATTGATAAATATCAATAACACCAAAAGAAAACAGGTCTTCTTCAGATCCAATGGATAAATTAAGAACTTTTTAATTTATCTATTGGATCTGAAGAAGTCCTGTTTTCTTTTGGTGTTACTGATATTTATCAATACCCATAACAGGATGGAAATGAATTTATAATTCTAATGTGACCGATTTTGCTTTTCTTAAAGATATATATATATATATATATATATATATATATATATATTGTGACACGCATAAGCATTGGAAACATGTTATTTTCTGTTATAACTTGAGTTTATTTTCTCGATTTTGCCAGATATTTGGTAAGTAATATCTCGTAAAGTTGTTTTAGCAGTATGTGTAAAAACTCATGGTTGAATCTTTTATTTATCAAAGTTCAAACTTACCCTATGCAAAAGTATTGGACACATGACACTTTTTTTCAAATTTCCAATCGAAAATTTGTATTTTAAAAGACTTTAAATATTCAAATTCTCAGTAGTATTGGTATGTTAAGATCACCAAGGAATGTGCCATTACAGAAAACCAAACATGTGAAAGACCGATTAAAGTTTGTCGAAACTTATGAAAAGAAAAATATGCAGTTTTGGGAAAAGGGAATCTGGTCGAATGAAACGAAAGTTGGACTATTCGGAAGGAAAAAAGCGACAAGTGTTTGGCAAAAAAATGGCCCTGCTTTCAAGAACCAAAATACCATTCCCACAGTTAAGTTTGGGGGTGGTTTCATTATGATATTGGGATGTTTTTTTATCAAAGGGCACTGGTGAGTTACACTTTTTCCATGGTAGAATGAATGGTAGCATGTACAGGAAGATTCTAGAGAAGAACCTTCAGAAATCTGCCGCTTCTTTAGGACATGGTCGGAATTTCGTGCTTCCACACGACAATGATCCCAAGCATATTGCAAAACATACAAAGGAATGATTTGAAAATAATGATATTAGTACTCTCAATTGGATTCAATTAGTCTCCTGAGTTGAATCCAATCGAGAATGTGTGGAATACTTTGAAGGTTAAAGTTCATAAGCAGAATCCACAAAACATCAAACAATTCGAGTAAATATGCAAGGAAGAATGGAGTAAAGTAACACTGGATCAGTGTGGAAAACTTGTGCCCAACTATAGAAAGCGACAGGAAGCAGTGAAACAAAACAGAGGCTACGCAACAAAATATTAAATTTATGCTTCCAATACATTTGCATAGGGCAATTTTGAACTTTGATAAAAAAAAAAGAAAAAAAGAATTCAACCGTGAGTTTTTAATTTTCCTTCCACATACAACTAAAACAACTTTGCGAGATAATACTGACTAAATATCAGGCAAAATGGCGAACATAAACTTGAGTGATAACAGAAAATACCATGTATCTGTGTGTCACTGTATATATATATATATATATAAATATATATATATATATCATATCACGCGGGTAGCACGGATACCCCTGACCCTCTCTCGCCACTCCCCCCTATCGTTCATCGCCCTAGGTAGGTCTTCAGGACAGCATCCCGTATCCTCACATAGCTGCTGAATGTACGTTCGTGCTGGTGGTCCTGCTCGTCCTGCTTTTGCGCGACCATGTATGGGGATCCATAAGAGTACATCTCTTATGAGTTCATCTCTGCTTCTCCAGCAGTGTACTGCATGTCTGGTTCGTCTAACTTGAATAGTTTTCGTGATAGGGGGCAGGTGGCCGTACAGTTGGTGTCTTGTGGGGTGTTGCTGCCAGGACTTGTTCAGGATTGCACGCAGCATTCTTGTGTAATTGCCATCTAGCTTCTTCTCCAGCCGTTTTGTTAGCGTCCATGTAGTGCAGCCATATAGCAGTATCGATGTGACCCCTGCCTGGAAGAAACTGCATTTCATTTTATCGGTTACGTCTGGTTTCCATATAATCGATAACCTATTGATAGCTGTCCATGCTTTCGTTAACCTCGTTTCGATGTCCTTTTCGGTTGATTCGATGCTGCTTACTAGGTAAGTGAATTTGTCTACTAGTTTAAGAGGGGTTCCTTCTAGAGTGGAGATGTCCCCCGTTTGGTTATAGCACCTATATTCCGTTTTGTGTGCATTAACATAGAGGCCTATGCTTGCTGCTGCTCGTTCCCAACTATGCAGAAGTGTTTCGGCTTGGTCAGGTGTATTTGCCAGTATCGCTATGTCATCGGCGTAGTCGGCGTCGGTAATTGTTGTTGCGGGGTACCTTCTGCTTCTTTTCTTCGTCAGTTCGAAGCCATTCTCTTTGATTTTGTCAATCGATGTTCTAAGTACGTAGTCTAGACAAATGATAAAGAGGTAAGGGGCCAGCGTGTCCCCTTGTAGTATTCCTGCTACAATGTCAAAGTATTCTGTGTCTCCATCCGGTGATCGTACTTTTACTTTAATGTTTCTACAGAGAATCGTTATTGCCGCTACGGTTTCTTTAGGTATGCCGTACGCTAGTAGGATTTGTTCCATCTTTCCTCTGTGAATGGAATCAAAAGCCTTGGTAAAGTCGACAAATATTAATGTCGCTTGTAGGTTCTTTGCCCGTACACCTTCAAGGATTCTACGGATGGTTAATATTTACGAGGTCGTGGATCTATTTCTTCGGAAGCCATTTTGTTTTTTTCTTAGTATGTTGTCGATTTTGGATTCTATGCGGTTTCGTAGTAGGGCATTGTAGATTTAGGCTGCTATGGATGTAAGTGTTATGCCTCGGTAGTTTTTGGCTAATCCGATGTCCCCCTTTTTAGGGAAGGGGAGTATGCATCCCTTCATCCATCTATCTATCGGATTTTGATTGTATACTGCGTTGCAGTGTCGGAGCAATATGTCGTCGAATTGTCTGGTCTTCCATACTTCCGGGGGAATTTCGTCTAGCCCTGCAGTTTTCCTATTTCTAATTTTTCTGAGAACCGAGTCGAGTTCTTGTGTGAACGGTCCTAGTTTAATTTCTAATTTCTTGATAATTATTCTGTTGATTGGTTCATGTGTTATTTTTGGTGGGTTTCCAAGTAAGTTTTCGAAGTGCTGTTTCCACAGTTTGATTCTTTCTTGTTGGTTTGCTGCTTTCAGTTTTGCTTTGGCTGTGTTCTTTCTTCTGCTCACTTCGTTTATTGTTTGCCAGGCTATTCTAGATTGTCTATCTCCCACCGAGTTTCTAATCTTATCTATCTGATTTTGAATGTATTCTGTCTGTTTCTTTATATATATATGCCTGCTAATTGATATTGTGCCGTTTTTAGTTTTAAGGCATTTGTGTTTGTTGGGTTTTTTCGATAGTTTTTGGAGGCTGTTTTCACTAGTGCACGTTTTTCTCTCACCGCTAATGTTTCCCATGGGACTCTATATTAACTTTTTAGTTTTGTTGGAATGTATTTTGCTGCTGCCTCGAGGTGTGCATTGACGAAATTTTCATATTCGTCGTTTGGTGTACTTTTTTCCGTCTTTTCTTGTAGTGTTTCGAATCTGTTTCTTAATTCTAATACGTATTTATCTCTTATATCTTTGTTGTTCAATAGAGCCCAGTCATAGTGTTTGGTGGTCGCTGTTCGTTTGGCGTTTTTTCGTAGGCTTAACCGTATTTTCGCCGTGACTATTCGGTGATCGGTGGACACACCCTCAAAAGAGGAGTATGCCTCGCAATTATTCGACATCGTGAAAACATAGAGATGAACAAACGCAATATCGTCAGAGGATTTATTGAATTATTTGCAAACGTTAGACGTTTTTTTCTAATTAGAGCTTTAACAGGACATATGTGTAATAAATGAAACGAAAAAAGAAGATAAAGTTTTGATATATTCTATGTCTGTTTGTAGGCTTCCGTTAAAAAAGAATAAGTGTGGTGACCAAATGAGGCTTTTTTTTTTCGACATATTTACTCTTCCGTCCTTTTGTTATTTTAGAAACTTTTTTAAATAATATATTCACGCTTTCACTTTCTTGCTATTGTTTATATGTTTTCTTTTCTTCGTTCATAGTTTTCTCTTTCACCTTTACAGATTTTTTTTCTCTTTCTTTGTTTTATTTATTGTTGTAGATACAGCGTCAGTTTTTGTAACGTTATTTCAGTCTTTTGTAGTTCACTTTCATAGTGTCCATTAGTTTGTGCATTTTCTTCCCGATTTACCTTTCCACATATTCCTAATATTTCAGAAACTGAACACTTTCTTGGCTTTTGAAACATTTTTGCGTCGTCTACAAGTCTTTGACTTTTTCCATAATACGTAACAGAAATTTGCCAATGTTCATTCATTCGATGATGAGATCAATGAATCTAAGAAGCTATTTGAGCTCTTGATTCAGCTGTGTTTTCGTTTTCTACCCATATTTCTGTTCTTTAATTTTCGAAATTTCTATTCAACTAATGTTTTATTTTCTTCGTTTAAAATTTTGCCCCGGATAATCGGTGGATTTCATTACAGATGGAGAGAATGGAAATCTCATAAGTCAATAAACTTTGCTGATTCCCTCACTTGAACAGATTCAAATTTTTCACGAATTCCAGACTCATTCAGACCTTCTCATAGTAGTTTTAATACTATTCAAAGTGAAACAACACTAATTTGTACCGGCTGTCCCAGGGACGAATAGATAACGATTTTCTAATCAAGTCATGTCTTCTTGTTTACTTTTAGACTAATACCATTGTAAAAAGTTTGTACCCCATTCTCCCCTTGCCCAGTCAACTGGAACTAAAGAACTACGACTGCATCTCTACAGAGGGGTAAAAACACCCGAAAGAGTGCTCTGGGTATGACACTAAACAATCTGCGGATGAGGTTTCAGTAATGCTGGAACTTTGGGGAATTCGGGGTACTACTTCATGGCCATCGATCCCAGGTTCACTTTGGACCAGAGTGGTAGAACCCGTTAGGGTCCTATCTGTAGGTAAAAAAGAAATAAACTGTGTTCTCATGCTGAAGTGAATTGTTTGAAATAGAACTCTTTTTGACATTCAAGTCTTTACTTTTGCTAAACTGAATTGTTTACAATAGGACTGTTTTGTACGCAAAATTGAATTGTTTGAAATAGGAATGTTTTGTATGCTATGTTGAATTGTTTGCAATTGAAGTTATCTTTAACATCGAAAATGTGTAGTTACTCTAAAATTAATTGTTTGAAAAATAACTGTTTATATGTTTAAAAATTTATTTGGCTTAAATAACCTAATATATATGCTGTGCCATTAAAACAATCCAAACCAAACTAAACCATTATCCCCGAAATAAGTATGAGTTGAAAATTCAACGATGGTTCAGCGACAGGTTGGGATTTGGCATTAAATAGTGAACGAAAATTGAGATATCTTTAAATATAGAGTGAAAACCTAACTTACATGTACCAATTTATACTTAATGATCCCAATATTTTTCAGCTTTAGGATATTTCTATTATTTATTCCTCAAATTTAAGGCAAAATAAACAAGACGATGGGATTTATTTTTGTATATATTTCTTTAGTTATAACCACATAAAACAAATACGTTGTGACCATTACTTATCCATTTATCTTGCTAGGATGGAGTGATTTCTCCTGATATCGAAGATCAAACACAGACTGCAGCCAAATAAGGAACAGAAAACATTTGAATGAAATCGAAGCAATAATATAAGCAATAGCCTGGGAAACAATGCGGAAATTGAGAGTTTGGTTAAAGGAATGTATATCTCATTAGGTCAAGCCTTTGCACTATATCATCTTTAGAATAATGTGATAGCAATAAAAACAATGAAAATTATTGTTCTTCCCCATAGAAAACAAATAAATCATAAGATCTTAGTTGCTTTTTTATTTATTTTCCAACCTCTTGAGATGATCATGCTTGATATTATATATATATATATATATATACATGCATGCAGTTTGAAATATAGAAATAGAATATAGAAGAAATAAATAAACTGATTTTCATTCACACTGTCCGAGTTACCTCATAACTGTCAGTTTATCGCACTTTTCTTTAAAAAATATAATCGTCACATGAGAATAGCGAACACTAAGGAAGAAAAAGGCGAATAAATAGTTTATATTCCTCTCGAGTAAAAAATATCTCTGTCTCTATCTCTGTCTCTTCTTTTAATTTCTATCTCTCTCTGTCTCTTCTTTCTATCTCGGTCTCTGTCTCTGTCTCTCTCTCTTTATATATATATATATATATATATATATATATATATATATATATATATATATATATTAATGAGAGGTGTTGTCACAGGCCAACTCGATGCTTAAGGTTAATCTCATGACCGTGAATGTTTAGATGTGATTTGCATGAAGGTTTGACTGTGATAAGAATGTGTGGAGGGCGAAGTTGGTGACGTCACTGAAAGGGATGCAAGACAGCGTCAGCGTCGAGGCTTAAGGCCTCTTGGAGAGTCAGTAATTGAAAATACCGCGGACACGCAACCTTGTATTCTGCAGCCATTCAAATGTTGAAACTAAGATCGCGTTCAAATATATCTTATTCAGGGTTGTGCCTTCTAGGAACTGACCCAGCTAATATAACTATTTAATGATAAGCACGCTGCGACTAGGTCATACTCTCTTCTAAATTTAGTTTGGGAAATAAGAGTTAGATAAACGTTAAATAGCCTTTCTTTCTGCGATTCCTAACTCTCTCGAAGACGATCGTCACTAATATCAATTCTTCATGGTTATTTAATACTAAATAATATATATATATATATATATATATATATATATATATATATATTATACAGCGAAGAGTTTGCATGTGAAATTATTTTTAAATGAGTGAGAGCTCATTTGTTTGACGCAGTTAAATGATTTCATATATTTTTATCCAATACAAATAATTCTAATTGATATTAATACTTTGTTTGCACAGAGTGTATTGGTTTGAAGTTGTGGAATTTAATATAATACTAAGTTTAATGCTTTCAGTTATTGCTATTTAGCACGACCATACACACGCACACACACACACACATATATATATGTGTGTGTGTGTGTGTGTGTGTGTGTGTGTGTGTGTGTTTGTGTGCATACGATGGTTAGGTTTTAATTATGAAATAGAAGTTTGATACATGTAATCCAAAGATTAAAGTAAAAATTGCTAAACAGTTAAAAGACAAATTGAGCCATATTTGTTTCAA
>CAUZXS010004138.1:0-5000 GCA_963585895.1 Sepioteuthis lessoniana
ATATAGTTGTGTGTATCGGATTTATTTTGGATTTTACTTTCTAGAAAACATGTATATAAATACATGCAATTATATTTGAAGTAAAAGATACTGACGTTGTTCATTTTGTTTTCAATATTTCGTGTTTCCTTAAAAGGGAGCGTATATATAATCAAAAGACCAAAAGACCTTTAAACCTTTCCATTGACTTTTTTTCCGAGTCCCATCGCTTCTGACCATTCTTTGACCATTGTTTACAACAGGAATCAGGCAAAAAAATTTTTATCGTCTTCGGATACATCTCCTACGTGAAGTTGTTACACCCATTTCTATTTTGGTGTATTTAAAAATTATATATGTTCCCTTGTAAGGTTGACTGATTGATTTTCATGACATTTTAATCCGTTTAAGGTTATTTTATGCTTAGAGGTTAGGGAATCACCTTCATTATACATTAAAATTTACATTTTTTTGAATCGTTGTTTTTTTTAACACTTTTTAAATTAATTAATTTTTTTTTGCACACTGTCCTATCGAATGCGAATAGTTTTCAACAGATCTATTTGACCCACAAATAGGACACAAACAGGTACTACCACTTCAGCCCAGAGTGAACCTGGAAGTAATGGCAATGAAGGGGTACTACCTATTCGTTAGTTTTGAATTGTAACATCTGTCCATGATAATAATTCTACTTCCTGAGAACATTTTAATATTTTGGTCTTATAAAAATCTCTCAATGATATACACAGATGTGGTTATATATATATATATATATATATATATATATATATATATATATATATATATATATAATGGTCTCTCCCATCGATCTTAACATTTGTGGGATGAACAGTTCAGTTAAAGATGTTACCTGTGAAACAACTACAAGCAGGTTTTGGCTTGGCTACTTTGTTTAATGGCATATCATCCTTCGTGGGTTATTTAATACCAAATCCATCCTTGGAGAAGAACAATTATTTTACTCATAGCAGGGAAAATAAGGGAGTTCGTGCCTTTTTCAAAGGTTATACTGAGAAAATATAAGCAATAGCGCGCCTGGAGTTCGAACTCGCTTACTACGATGCGGTAGTTTTGAACCTTAGCCACTACGCCACAAGGCGATTTGTTTCTTATGGTGAAACGTTGTTTAGAACAAGCCGCATTTTTTTTTTTATCAGCTGATTGTAGAAGAATTCTTCCTCAAAGTACCACAGATCCACTCAAACAATATTTCTCAAGTTTTGAATTCAGAGCACACACACACACACACACACACACATATATATATATATATATATATATATATATATATATATTTGTTCTTATCTGACGATTATGTCTTTCTGTCCTGGCCTCCCCCATACATGTAGCTGACAGTTATGGGGTTATCACTGAAGAGAGAGGGAACGACAATGTATTCAATATTTTATCCTGCTCGGATGGTTGGTATGGAGCACTTTTCTTACTTTTTGAAAAAACGTTTTTAAAAATTGTTGATTAACATGTGTGTGTGTGTGTGTGTGTGTGTACGTATATGCGTGTGTGTGTGTTAATCGATGTCTTTGTTGTTGTTATTGTTAAATGTTTGCAGGATTCCCATCAAAATTTTATACCTATCAATTCGTAGAATCATTTTTTTTTTCACAGAATTATCTTTGCTACCCTTTTACCAAATCTACCGTTTTAGAGCATAATAACACTTATGGATAAATAGTCAATTTTAAAGGAAATGTTCAATATCTTTGTATTCGTTGGAATTGCTGTTCATACAAGAAGCATCTGCCAAAAGTGAAACACAATGAAAGACAAGACTATGAAATATGACGAAAAGATTTTTTTTTTAATCCAAAAACCCACTTCACACACGTTCATCGTTTATTTATTTATTTTTATTTCATTTTATTTTTTATTTTATTTTATTTTGTTTTTAATAATTTTTAATGATAAATTATTTTGCTTTTTTTTTTTTTTTTTTTGATGTCGCACCAATAATTTCTGGTCGAGTGTAGTCAGTGAAAAAAAATTGTTGATTCCTTTGCCATAGAAAAATTTAAAAAAATATTTTCTCAATTCTTTATTCATTTAAACGATTATTAGTTTACATTTTTAATTTATTATTTTTCATCTTTTTTAAAAGAAGTCAACTTTTTCTATGAGGGATGGGTAGAGGTACTCAAAGCCGTTCTGCATCTAGCGACTCATTGGTTTGCATCAGATTTTCACTATTAATAAGTCCTGTTATTTTTGGTGTTATTGATTCATATCAATACCCATAACAGGATGGAAATAAATTCATAATCCTAATGTGACCGGTTTTTGTTTTTCTTAAAGGTATATATATATATATATATATATATATATATATATATATATACACACACAAGTGTCTCGTTCTGACAATGACTATTTGAATACGCTGACTGTATCCCCACTGCAGAGGAGTAAGACACCCCCTCCACCCAAAAAAGGGTATTTTAAACTGTATCGGATGGTGAGGTTATAGTTAGAGATCTGAGGAGCGTGGTGAAGTATCCCTTCATTACCATTACTCCCATGTCCACTCTGACCCAGATTGGTCGTATCTGTTAGTCACGTCTATGGGTCAACTAGATCTCTTTAAAAAATATTCGTATTCGATGTGACCGTTTGAAAAAAAGAAAAAAAGAGAAACAACTACGTGAAAAACGAAAATATTAACGTACAATGAACGTGATTTCCAAATTTCTCAGCATAAAATACTCCTAGACCAGTTGACAATTCATTAAAATTAATTAATCAATCAATCTACAAGTAATATTTTTGTTGAATTTTTTGTTGTATTTTTGTTGTATTTTTCAAAGAGAAAGACAAGTGTTTAATATTTAAAAAATTCTTTTTCCTTATCATTTCAAAATAAAATAATACCGACATAGAAAATAAAATAAAATAAATAAATAAAATGAAATAAAATAAAATAAAATAAAAAAAAAGAAAGAAATCATTTCAGATTCCCAATCGCAACTGAAAGAAGAGAAAATGCCTTGCATTGACAAATGGCCATTAAAATTCACGAAAACAGCTTCATCAGGTTTATTCCAACGGCCAGGCGTCTAACAACCAATTTTGAAGTGGTTCATTTCCGGAACCCATGTGTCTAGTTAAAGATTGTAAAAGATATAATATAGTTATTATTTTCCAAGATTAGACTAGTCTGACACAAGAAAAAAAATATGGAGGAATCCAGCGAGATTCGAACATGGTGAGTCCCGCTTGCTAACTTGTTGACCACGCAATGTCCCCGAGCGACGTAACACCGTTGATTGGTTGAAAAAGCTAAGAAAAGGGCAATCACTTCAGTATTGTGGCTCAATCGTGATCCCCTCAACAAACAAACAAACAAACAAACGAAAAATTAAACTCTAAACTGAAAACTTTGTAAATGCAAGAAAAAAATTTCCATAAAATAAAATGAGGAAAAATAAATTTTAAAAAATCTGAGCTTGACGCTGAGGAACAATGAATGGAGTTGTGCGAGCCACGTGTGGGTGATGAGAGTCGGTGAGGGCACGGAGATTTATTCATTATTCCATCAAAATTATGTATTTTTCTCTAAGCTTGCTTGTATCTGTCTAATGGAGCCAATTGACTTTATGAATGATGATTTAAAAAAAAATAAAAAAAGTTATAGTTTATTTTGATGCCCCATCCGACACGTGATACCACACACACAGCGTGTGATGTGCGTGTGCGTTACGGTTGAGCCTTCATATATATATATATATATTTCAAAATGAATAAGTCCACTTAGAGATTTATATATTTTTAAGAATTATTTAAAAAAAAAGAAATAAAAAATATAAATCTTTTTGTGGACCTATTCATTTTGAAATATTTATTCTATTTTATTATTAATATTTATTTTATTAATTTCTTTGGACCAACAAAAAAGAATATATATATATATATATATATATATATATATATATATATATATATATATATATATATATATATATGATAAAATTAGGTGGTAAGATCATTCAGTAAAAATTATGAAATAAGTTCAAAACTCGCAAGGTCGAGCAATATGCCATTAATACTAAATTTTAAAACTAATTTTTTTAAAAGTTTCTCGTATTCGAAACTTATAGAGAATGAGTCAAAAAACGTGAAATTTGAATTTTGAGGGTTTTATTTCATATAGGAAATAATACTCTTGGAAAGATAAGAGTCTCCTTATTCTCTCAGCTATGGGTTGAATAACTACTGACCTTCAGCGAGGATGGCTTTGGTTTAAATACCTCACGAAAGTTGATATGCTATTAAAACAACTAAACTAAAGTAAGTATAAACACACACACACACACACACACACACACACACACACACACATATATATATATATATATATATATATATATATATATATATATATATATATATATATGTACGTTATTATATATATATAAGTTATTAAAGAACTTGTCAGTACTTTTTAACGAGATATGATTGAGAGGAAGACTCCTGCCTAAATATATCATCTATCTATCTATCTGTATGTATGTATGTATGTATGTATGTATGTATGTAAGTGTGTGTGTGCGTATGTGTGTGTATTTATATATATATAGTTTGATTTATTTGTTTAAAGGGTATATATATATATATATATGGGCCTCCTTAAAAACTATAGAAAAGGGTCTTTTTAGTTTTTGATAAATTGTTTCCTTTTGTCTTTCAAGATTTTGGTTCAGTTTTATATTTTTTCAAAACTAATTTCGTCATTTCCAAAAGTGTAATCAAGATATTTTTTCTATGAAATCCACTGAAAAAAAAACTTTTTTTTAAATTGAATTCAATTTGATTTTTAAAAGATTTTCGGAAAATTTCACCATCAACGCTAGTCATCGTCTTTGCTTAATTTCAAGGGTATAATTAAAGTATTATATCATTCTTTAAAATCAAATAAATATTTTGTGTTTTAATTGGTGTTTTTTGTTGAAAGATTTCTTTTTTTTTATAACTTTGATCGTGTTCCC